>MU740680.1:56831-141081 GCA_026770625.1 Nicotiana glauca
CCTAGGTTCTTAAGAAAGATTTTTAGTTTTGTAAAGCAGAATTCTCCTTTGACTCGATCTTTAGTTACACTTTTTGTGGGGCCGATGGGCTCCAATTGAGTTTTTTAGTTAAAAACGGGTGCGGGGGGGAGGGGGTGTTTCTGTTTTGTTTAATGGAGAGGAAGGCTGACTGGTTTGGTGGGGAAGGAGATGAACCATTTATTTATGTAGGTATAGTTCCCTTATGTAAGGCACTATACTATAGCACCCTACATAAGAGCGCTATACCTTCTTTCCTATTTAAGTTCAAATAAAGCGCGGTATTGCACCGTGTTATATATATTGGTGCCCAGTTTCCCTCACATATGGTTCTTTGAGTCCAAAAGAACAACATTTTGGTTCTGGACTCCATTGACGGTCACCTCCTGCACCAAAAATATTCCTTGTTTCTCTCACTAACAAAATCAGCCATTAATCATCTTTCAACTTTCATACAATTTTTACATAACATCGTATAACTTTTGTACAACTCATCGAACACCTTGTATTGGAAAAAAATTAAATTTATTTATTGAAGATGACGTGGCATGACACGTGGACCGGTCAAATAGTCAAAGCGTGGTAATAAGTTAAGAGGCACGAGCAACAACAGATACGGGAGAGACGATACTTAAAAGCACGAGCTATTATTCAAATGAAATGAGTCTCGTACCTGTTCGAGTCATTTAAAGCTTGAAGATTAGAAGAAATTGAAGAAATGAATCTGATATCGTAAAGGAGTCCAAATCCAGTTTTTTAAATGCCAAATACGTTGAAAGAATTTGTATTTAATAGGAATGATTGAGTAACATTTCTTTTAATATCATTTATTGCTCATAATTGCCTCACTAAGACAAAGGCATTACACTTTCTCCTAGAATTAACTATAAAAGGGAAAGGTCTCAATATCTGTAAGACACGGAAGATCACTGTGATTATACTAAAATATATACTTATTCATTGCTTTATTGTTATCCTCAAAGTCTCTCATTTCTTGATTATCAGTAACCCGATTTCTCTTTTAATTTCTAGTTTTAACCAAATATTCAATTTTTCGGTTAAACAAATTGGCTCTATTACCGGAAATCTGATAATCTATTCTTTTTAAGTTACATTTTATCTGTTGTTATCACCATGTCAAACAACAACAACAACAATAACGGTGATGAAAATCAAATCCATCAGAATCAAGGAGATTTACAAAACATTAACGTGGTTCCTTCCCCTCAAAATTCGCCACGTCAATCTCGTGAAGGTACTCCTGCTCCTGAATCTCGTGCTGATCAAGAGCAATCTGAACATTTTGAAGGGCCAGATGAAGCTTTACAAAAAGTAATTGATGCACGGGTTAGCAAAGCTCTTCAAGCTCTAGTTAGTCGATTACCTGTTGCACCACCCACACCTACGCCTAATAACGATACATTGGAGAATCCTCGTTCTGGCCTTGTTAATTCTGGAAACGGAGCAACCCCCAGTCAACCATGAGAAGGAGAACCAGGTAATTCAAATAATTCTCATTTGCAAAATTTAGTACTAACTTTGCAAAATAGCTTAAGGAACAAAATGAGCGCATCGAGCAAATCCCTGGAGTTCCCCCTGTAATCAAAGGAGTGGATGTGGATAAATACTCGCAACAACCTTGGAAACCAAGTGCTGCTCCCCTTCCAATCCCTAAAAAGTTCAAAATGCCTGACATCTCAAAATATGATGGCACAACAGACCCACGCGATCATGTAACTGCATTTACTACAGGTGTAAAAGGCAATGATTTGACCAAGCAAGAAATTGAATCCATGTTGGTCAAGAAATGTGGAGAAACACTCACCAAGGGTGCATTAACCTGGTACTCTTTTTTACCTGAAAATTCTATAAACTCTTTTGCTGAGCTTGCAGATTCTTTTATTAAAGCGCACTCGAGAGCTCAAAAGGTTGAAAAAAGAATGGAAGACATTTTCAAAATTAAACAAGGGGACTCAGAGTTGCTCAGAGATTTTGTTGATAGATTCCAATGTGAAAGGATGACTTTACCCCGTGTATCTGATAATTGGGCTGCAATAGCTTTTGCAAGCAACTTAAACGACAAAAGTTCAGGAGCCACGAGAAGACTTAAAGAAAGCCTTCGAGAGTTCCTTGCAACCACGTGGAATGACGTTTATAACAGGTACAGTACGAAATTGCGAATTGAGGAGGATACCGTACCTCAGTTTCATCATGAAGAAAGGAGCAATTCCAGGAGGTCAGAAACCGAGAAAAGATCAGGTAAAAACAGATACGATCCATATATGGGACCTGCAGGAAAAGACTCACGGTCAAATCAGGATAATCAATGATATGATCAAAAATCGAGTAACAGGGAATCTGGTTCTTCATCGAGGTTCAGAAATGACCAAAACATACAAGGGTCACGAGATGATGACAGAAGTTTAAAGGCGAGATTCGGTGGATATAATTTCAATGTCACTACTTCCGAGCTCGTAGCTATTTTGAGGAGCATGGGGGATAAGGTACGGTGGCCAAAATAGATGCGGTCAAATCCAAATAGACACAATCTGGATCATTGGTGTGAATTCCATAATGATCATGGGCACAAGACTTCAGAATGTAGATTCTTACAAAGCGAAGTGGACCATCTATTGAAACAAGGGTATCTCACTGAGTTATTTAGTGAGAAAGGTAAGCAAGCCTATATAAAAAATAGGCAAGAGCCACCAAAGCCCCTATCACCCAAGAGAACCGTGAATGTTATAAGTGGGGGAGAAGATATTCATGGTGTAACATATACGGCTTCCAACAAGGTTTCTAAAGTAACGATTACACACAGGAAACATGTACAGGTGTTTGAAAACGAAAGTATTTCTTTCGATGATGCAGATATCGAAGGAGTGATGACCCCCCACAACAACGCTCTGGTAATATCTTTACTTGTATACGACACTAATGTAAAACGAGTTTTGATTGATCGAGGAAGTTCTGTAAATATTATATTACTAAGGGTGTTACGTGAAATGCAAGATGAAGACAAAATGATACCGAAGGCATATAACTTGTCCGGGTTCGACAATTCAAGCGTGGTAACAAAAGGAGAGGTAATTCTAATAACTTTTGCTGCAGGTGTTGTTAAAGAAACTAAATTTCAGGTAGTAGATATGGAAATGGCTTACAATATGATCATGGGGAGAACTTGGATCCATGATATGGATGCTATCCCGTCAACTCTACATCAAGTCATTAAATTCCCGTCACCGTGGAGGATTTTCCAAATTCGTGGGGATCAGCAGATAGCCAGGAGTATTAACGCTAATAACAGATACGAGCACCATAAGCAAAGAAAAATAGCAATTACAAGAAACAGTTGAAGGTCAAACCTCAGCTGAGCAAGAATGGACAGATGTAGACTCGAGACCTGACACAATTCAAGAGCCTGAAGAGAATGAAAATATTAAAACAACAATTGAAGAACACGAAGCTATGATATTATCTGAGCAATGGCCTGAACGGAAGGTTTATGTTGGAGCCAATCTAAGCTCCGACATGCGCGGTATGTTAATTGAATTTCTGAAAGTTAACGTGGATTGTTTTGCTTGGTCCCATACTGATATAACAGGAATACCACCGGATATGATGACTCACAAACTAAATGAAGACCCATCATTCACACCAATAAAGCAAAAGAAGAGAAAGCAAGGAGCTTTCAAAAACTAGGTGATTCAAGATGAGGTCCAAAATTTATTAAAACTTGGGTCTATCCGTGAGGTAAAATATCCAAATTGGTTAGCTAATACAGTTGTAGTACCTAAGAAAAGTGGTAAGTGGAGAGTTTGTGTAGATTATACAGATCTTAACAAAGCTTGTCCAACAGATTCTTTCCCTTTGCCACATATAGATCAGTTAATTGATGCAACTGCAGGGCATAGACTTCTAAGTTTTTTAGATGCATATTCAGGTTACAACCAAATCAAAATGGATCCAAGTGATGAAGAGAAATCTTCTTTTATCACAGACAAGGGGACTTACTGTTATAAAGTAATGCCCTTTGGTCTCAAAAATGTTGGAGCAACCTATCAAAGGTTGGTCACTAAAATGTTCCAGGAACATTTAGGTAAAACCATGAAGGTATATATAGACGATATGCTCGTCAAAACCCAGCATTTTCATGATCACATCTCTCATTTATCTGTTACATTTCAAATTTTACGAAAGTTTAATATGAAACTCAATCCAAAAAAATGCGCATTTGGGGTCGCATCAGGAAAGTTTTTGGGTTTACTTGTTTCTAACCGTGGTATTGAGGTAAATCATTCATAGATCAAAGCAATAGAGAAAATCCCTGATGTACTTACGAGTAAAAAAAAGTTCAAAGACTAACTGGAAGAATTGCGGCTCTGGGGAGATTCATTTCCAAGTCTTCAGAAAAATGCTTCAAATTTTTCTCAGCTTTAAAGAAGCAGGATCATTTTGAATGGAACGAAGATTGCCAACAAGCACTTAAGAATCTGAAAGTGTATTTGTCAAATCCACCGTTGTTGGTGAAACCAAAGGTCGGAGAGAAGTTACTCATCTATCTTGCCGTATCAGAAGTTGCAGTAAGTGCTATTTTAGTCTGGGAGGATCAAGATAAACAATCTCCTATCTATTACGTAAGCAAGTCTTTGTTAGATGCAGAAATACGGTACCCGCAACTAGAAAAGTTAGCACTTGCTTTGATTATGGCATCTAGAAAATTAAGACCTTACTTTCAATGTCATCCCATTGCTGTGGTTACTGCTTTTCCATTACGAAACATCTTGCATAAACATGAATTATCACGAAGATTAGCAAAATGGGCTATAGAATTAAGTGAATACGAAATCACTTATCAACCTAGGAATGCTATAAAATCTCAAGTATTAGCTGATTTCGTAGCTGATTTCAGTCAGGGGATGCAATTAGAAGCAGAAAAAAGAATTACAAGTTTTTAATGGTGCAAACCCGGGGACTTGAATTTTATTCACTAACGGTTCATCTAACGTAAAAGGCGCAGGTTTAGGAATAGTTCTCATACCACCCACGGGTGAAACTATTAGACAAGCTATAAAGTGTCATTCAACAACTAACAATAAAGCAGAGTATGAAGCTGTCATTGCAGGACTGGAATTGGCTCGAGAACTTTGCATAAACCAGATTATAATCAAGAGCGATTCACAACTTGTTGTTAATCAAATGCTGGGGACTTACGTAGCCAGGGAAGAACGAATGCAAGAGTACTTAGAAAAAAGTACGAGAGTTAATCAAGCAGTTTCAGATGTGGAAAGTTATGTAAATACCAAGAGATGAAAATGTTGAGACAGATGCCTTAGCCAATCTCGCATCTGCAGCAGACGTGGCAAAAGATGCAAACGCTTCAGTCGTACATTTATTTCATTCCATTCTCAAACCTGATAAGAATGAGGTAAATTTTAATAATTTAACATAGGATTGGAGAAACAAAATTGTTGCTTTTCTGTAGTGTGGAACCGTACCTGACGACAAAAAGAAGGCACACGCGCTCCATAAAAAGGCTGCTCGTTACTGTTTATATCAAGGAAATCTTTATCGAAAGATGTTCGATAGACCATTAGCAAGGTGTCTCGGACCTTCCCAAACAAAATACGTAATGAGGGAAATACATGAAGGACATTGTGGAAATCACGCAGGAGGTCGGTCGCTGGTAAAAACATTGATTCGAGCAGGGTATTATTGGCCAAAGATGGAAGAGGAAGCAAATAATTTTGTATCTAAATGTGATAAATGTCAAAGGTACCACAATAATATGCATAGACCAGCTGAGCTACTGCATCATGTCATAGCTCCGTGGCCCTTTATGAAATAGGGAATGGATATCGTAGGACCATTACCACAAGAAAAAGGCCAGGTGAAGTTTCTACTTGTACTTACTGATTATTTCACTAAATGGGTAGAAGCAGGAGCATTTAAACAGGTACGAGAAAAGGAAGTTAAAGACTTCGTTTGGAGGAATATAATATGCCGTTTTGGAGTACCAAAGGAAATCGTGTGTGATAATGGTCCACAATTCATAGGAGCTTAAATCATAGAATTTTTTCAAAGTTGGCAAATTAAAAGGATCACATCTACGCCATATCATCCAGTGGGTAATGGACAAGCGGAATCCACAAACAAGGTCATTATCAACAACTTGAAGAAAAGGTTACAAGATTCAAAAGGTAATTGGCCTGAGGTATTACCTGGAGTATTATGGGCTTATCATACAACGACAAAAACAAGCAAGGGAGAAACACCATTTTCAATGGTTTATGGTACGGAGGCCTTAATCCCAGTTGAAATAGGTGAATCAAGCACGCGATATGCTCAAGCAACGGAAGAATCTAATGATGAAGAAATACGGGTAAACCTTGATTTGCTCGAAGGAAGAAGAGAAGCCGCATTAATAAGGATGGCAGCACAAAAGCATGTAATTGAACGGTATTATAACAGGAAAGCACGCCTCAGATTTTTTAAAATTTGGGACTTCGTGCTTAAAAAGGTGTTCCAATCTACAAAAGTTGTTAATTTAGGAAAGTTAAGTCCCACATGGGAAGGACCCTTCAGAGTCCGTGATATTGCAGGAAAAGGAGCATATGAGTTGGAAACAATGGACGGGAAAATTCTACCCTCACATTGGAATGCTTTCCACCTAAAGAGATACTACTTTTGAGAAAGTACCCACGGTCAGGTATCGCTATGTTAAAAAAAATATTCTTTGAATTGTTAAAATTTTACTAACGATTTTAGATTCTAGGCAAAAACCCTTACCCGTGCCAAATGATGAGTCACGACCTGCACAGCAAAATGGAATATTCTGAAATTTCCATCCCAGGGTTACAATTATTCTGATGGAAATACACACGGGTTAGGCAGTCTTCATCTCTAATCGTATCTCCGAGTCCCGTATGTTTTTCTGTTTCAGGAAAAGGACCAAATTAAGAGAAACAAACAAGTGCTCGAGGCTTCATACTTTACCGCTCAAACACTTGAGGGACTACATATTGTACACAGATACGTGCGGAAAACAGATACGTAAATCGAACGAAAATCAAAAAAATCAAACTACAAACAGACAAGTGTCGAGCAGAAGTTATGGAACCCTAGCATAAACATTCATCATAGTATTCTTTCACATGAGAACAACAGAGTCACCTCTCAGACTCATGAAAACAATGGAGTCACCTCTCAAACCCTTCCTAATTTATGAAGAAAGGGTCATGACTATGTACTAAAACAGGTTATAAGGAAAAACCTTGTTTGAATTATATTTATTTTGTAAAAATCTGTTACAAGAAAAACAGTTACGAGAAAGTTATAGATGTATTTTAATACATGTAATATTCAAAAGCTTGTCAAAATTTCGTGAATAAAAACTTGTCAAAGTTATTCCAAACAAAACATGTGTGTTCCTATTTCTTTCATCGAATTATAACATCATTATAAAGTTGAGACGTCTTCTTCATTAAGTGTCGATATATAAAAAGGCCCTCTTTTATAAGCCTCATGTTAATAAGTCATGAGAAGAATCATAAATCATTTTCAAAGGATAAAAATGCTAAACTATTCCATAAGTCCTAAATAAATAAGAAAAAGGCAAGAATAGTACATTTTGAAGTACTAACAAACTTCTCGATATAATTAAAAAGACTAACTAGAAACTTAGTCAAGAAAAAGTTTATACAAGTGCCCCGTTATGATAACTGGGGACTTTTTTCAAAAGTCCCTTAAAAACTGCAAAGGGATAAACCACCAATCAACAAAACAAAAACAAAGTCTGGAAACATAAACTGGTTACTGAGGGGCTGGAATGTCAGAAGTTGTTATATTAGCTTCACTTTCATGAACAGCTATAGGTACGGTGGAAATAGCAACAGGAGCGATTCCAGCTGGGATTGAAGTGTTAGGTTCATCGAGGGGAGCAAGAGTCACGGAAGTTTCAGCTTCCACAGACTGAGTCATAGAAGTTTCACCCTCGGGAGCTGAAATTGCAACATTTTCAACTTCAACTGCCATAGCAACGGCTTCTTCATTTAAAGGTTATTCAGCCACGGCAACTTCATTTGCTGATGAAGGAAAGTCAAGTGGTTGTTGGGTCATCTCGATGGTTTTCAAAACTTTGGCCAATTCTGAGTTTAAATCAAAGTTTTCTTAATTGGCCTCGATTAAAGCATCACGATGAGAGTTTAGAAAAGCCCAACTCACCTCTATGTTAAAATTCTCCTCAAGAAGTTCATACTCTTTTTCCCACATAACAAGATCATTCTTTAACACTTGATTTTCAGCTAAAGAGGAATAAAAGGAAGCACTTGAAACCAAGGGAGAAATAGAAGGAATGGGAACAGAAGAAGAAAGAGGCACTTTATCTAAAACCGGACCTACACCACTTTCGAAACCGTCAACGAAGAGACGTTGAGTGGATTCGATGGTGTCCCTTGGAATGGTTTTATCATCGGAAATAACAGTAATAGGCTCGGTAAGAGAAGAGGCACGGGCAGGAGAAATTTCAGCTTCATCTTCAGAAATGATGCGTCTCCTGGTTCTCGGCCTAGCCATCAAAGAGGTGTCTTCATCTGCATCATCCTCAGAATCCTCTTCAACAACCTTCCTCTTTGACAGCGTAGCTTGTGTTCTCTCCAAAGAAAGGGGAGTGCTAGAAGAGGCTCGAAGGGCAATAGCTACTTCAGATGTCATTCCTCTAATAGCAAATCCGTGAGTTTTTACTTTCCAACCATGTTTGTTGGAAATAGATTTCCAGGTTCGTGCCTCCATAGGCACGGCTTTCAAAATTGCATCTACCCAACTACGAAAATTGGGA
Source organism: Nicotiana glauca (assembly GCA_026770625.1). Taxonomy (NCBI): domain Eukaryota; kingdom Viridiplantae; phylum Streptophyta; class Magnoliopsida; order Solanales; family Solanaceae; genus Nicotiana; species Nicotiana glauca. The sequence continues at coordinate 65,686 of MU740680.1, forward strand.
ACGGGCTCCATATCTCCCATGGTTGCTACAAAAAAGCAAAGAAGAATGAAATAGAAAAGGAGTTGAAATAAAAAAAACCAGACACGGTAAGGAAGAAATACTTACGTGCAAGGTTTCATTTCTCAGGAAAAGGAATATTTGATTCACCCACCAAACCAACTGAGGGTACCGCAACGTAACGGGTGTACCGGCCTCGATCTTTATCATCTTCAGGGCTTACCAAAACCCTTTTACTTCTCGCAGTTAGGGTAAAAACACCATTGCGGAACAGCTTGGGGTGGTAAATATGAATTAAATGGGAAAAGGTAAAGTCAACACCAGCCTTGGACGATACATACCTTAAACAAGCCACTGCTCTTCATACGAGAGGGCCAATTTGAGCCAAACAAATTTTGAAAAAAACGACAGAAATCGAGTATGACTGGGTCAATAGCAGGAATAAATCCCAAAGTAAAGGGGTAAGTATAAACAAAGGAAAAACCACTCCTATAAGAAGAAATTCTCTAGTTTGAGCTAGGAATAACTATACGAAGGTCATCTCTCCAACAACAATCTTTGCGAACAGTGGAAATCAAGGGTTCAGTAATTAAAGAAGGATAGGTGTCAGTTTCAATTACATGGTCACGAAGGGGTTCTTTATCATGCTCGAAAGTTAAGTCGGATGGTACTATTTCTTCAACCAAAGGTTCTTGAATAGGCTCAGAAGATTCTTTGCCTCTAGAAGAGGATCTCTTAGAGAAAGAACCTCTAGAAATAGTACTAGAAGAAGGCGTGATGGAACCAGAGGTACCACCACGAATGGACCCTAGGCCACGAAGCCTACCTCCTGTACCTCTTCTGTGTCTTACAGGGGCATTGGGAAAGCTGTCAAGAATTGGGACCCTCTTAGGGTTAGGATTCGAAGATGACATTGTAAAAAGATGCGAACTGAGGAAGAAGTGAATAGGAGTAAATAGTGAGATATTTGGTAAAAGTTTGTGGAGAAGAAGACAAGGGAAAAGGGGTTAAGTTTATATATAAAAGCAACCGTCAAAGATTAAGGAGTGTAATAATAGAAAGCCTATAATAAAAACTATCACTTCGTGAATAATGGAGTTAAAGAAGCCTTGAAAAAAAGAGAAGTTGCAAAATTGCAGAGCTAATAAGGAGGTGACACGTATGCAGTGCAATAAATAGAAAAGACAACTGAAGCATCAGTACTGTCATAGCATTGATTAAGGCAAAAATTCCCTTTTTAATGAAGATCCACTTCCCAAATATTTAATTGATAAATAAATGGAAAGTGGGGGGACTATCTGTATTGGGAAAAATTGAATTTATTTATTGAAGATGATGTGTCATGACACGTGGGCCGGTCAAATAGTCAAAGCGTGGTAATCATTTAAGAGGCACGAGCAACAACAGATGCGGGAGAGACGATACTTAAAGGCACGAACTATTATTCAAATGAAATAAGTCTCGTACCTGTTCGAGTCATTTAAAGCTTGAAGATCAAAAGAATTGAAGGAATGAATCTGATAGCGTAAAGGAGTCTAAATCCAGTATTAAACGCCAAATACGTTGAAAGAATTTGTATTTAATAGGAATGATTGAGTAACGTTTCTTTTAATGTCATTTATTACTCATAATTGCCTCATTAAGACAAAGGCATTACACTTTCTCCTAGAATTAACTATAAAAGGGGAAGGTCTCAACATCTGTAGGACACGGAAGATCACTGTGATTATACTGAAATATATACTTATTCATTGTTTTATTATTATCCTCAAAGTCTCTCATTTCTTGATTATCAGTAACCCGATTTTTCTTTTAATTTCTAGCTTTAACCAAATATTCAGTTTTTCGGTTAAACACACCTATCATACAAGTTACATAGAATTTTGATATATCTTCAAATGTATGATCATTACAGTTTGCTTATTATGCTTCATATAACGTCATACAAATTATGGGATTTGAACTGATAATGTTCAAATGCAGTAGTCGCTCCTGGATTTATTTCATGTGTTAATAAGGGACAACAATAACAATTTAGTCGGATCGCTGGCTACTTTAATAATGCCCTTAAAAAGCTGGCTAAACTCTAATAGCCGACCCATAAAGTAGCTAACTCAGGCAATGTTTTCTAAAAAAATTAAAGTGGTTTAGTTTGCTTCATTCTCTTCTTTCGTGCTTTTCTGACTCTGGCCCACCCCGATAGTGGTAGCAAAATTTTGAATAAACTTAAGTTTCAGATTGGAAATTACTTGGATGTTGCTATCACGTTCCAGTGACCCGTAATGGTGTTACATGTTAGTTCATTATATGCGGGCTGATGCTACTAGGGGTCGAATCGGTTTATCAATTATTTGTTATCAGTTTATCGATTTATCGATTTCGATTTCTATTTTGAAATTTTCCTTATCGAGTTATCGATTTCAATTTCGATTTGTCCTCTTCGGTTTATCGATAAACCGATAAGATATACTAAAAAGAAAAAAAATTTAAATTTTTTTTATTTTTTATTTTTTTTAAATTTTAATTTTTACCAATATTCTATAATACCCTATCGTTTACCCTAAGTCCCTAACCCTATTATTTCCTCTACCACTTTTAAGGGATAATCATATTTAAAGCTCAAGGGATGAAAGTTCAAATTAATGGAAAACAAAATTAGTCGTGATGATGTATTTTTTTTATACCGTTGGGGTGTTGATGGCATACATTTGATCCCTTATTTTAGTTTCGTTGCATATGCTTGTAGACACAATTTTTATGTTATGAACGATGTTCGTCTTATTTTAGCTTCTTTTTGTCCATATTGGTTAGGCGTGTTTATAGCGATATACTTTCCGTGAAATCCCGCAAATTTTCTTATTGGTGTAATCGATAAACCCCAAAAATCGATAAATCGAAATCAAAAAAATTGAAAACTTATTGAAACGATAACGATAAGCATATGTACAAATCGATAATCGATAAGTAATTATCGATAAGTGTCAAAATCGAATCGATAAATCGAATGTATACCCCTAGATGCTACTATTTTCTGTAACATTAACACCAATTCCACAGGAGATGTTTTTTCCAATAAAAAAAATAAATGAGAAATATATAGCTGAAATACATAGAAGCTGAGGAATAATTACTTATAGTTAGTGTAATTACAATATCAATTGAAAGCTATTGAAGCTCGCTTAAGCTTGAGTTTGAAAAATTGGATTTTTGAAATTAGAATTTATTTTGAGTGGATATTATTGGAAAATTAAACATGTTCCATACTAACGGATTCGGGTCCATAACCATGGGTTCCAATGCACGAGATCTTGTAGCACTTACCAATGAGGTCCTATCGATCTTAAGGAGCATGAATCTTAATTTTGGAATAATTTAGTAGAGATTTGATGTGTTTCGTATTGAAAATTTGAAGTAGATGATAAACAGGAAAGATGAGATATATATTCTATTGTCACGATCCAAAATTCCACCAAGGTCGTAATGTACCTAGCTTTCAAGATTAGGCAAGACAACATACAATAAAGTATTTCAAAACAAAAAAAAATGACATATAACATATTTTTTTTAAAAATAAACAACAGAATAAAGCTAAAACCACAGCTAATATAATGATACATAATATCAAACTCCCAAAACCAGGTAGTACAAAGTCAAAAGCTCTAAAACTAAATGCAATGAGATGTCTCAATACTGAAATATTTTCTAAAAGTATAATAACAATGTGAAATAGGGGAAGGGGACTGTAAGTTTTACTTAGAATTTCCCTATGAAGGTCGTGATGAGGTTTGGGAAAAAAGACAAATTGATCTCGAGATTTAATAGTCCATTTCAGGTGTTGGAGAGAGTTGGCCAGGTTACTTATAGACTTGCTTTGCCTCCTAATCTTCAGGAGTTCATCTGGTGTTTCATGATTCCATGATTCAGAAGTATTATGAGGGTCAATCACATGTGTTGGATTTCAAGTTGGTGCTGTTGGACGAGAATTTGACTTATGAAGAGGAGCCGGTGGATATTTTGGATAGGCAGGTTCGGAAGCTGAGGTCAAAAGATATTGCATCAGTGAAGGTGCAGTAGAGAACTCAAATCATCAAGGAGGAGACTTATGATACCGAGCATGATATGCGGAGAGGATACCCTCATCATTTTGGCATTTCAGGTATAATCCTAAACTCGTTCAAGGAAGAACGTTTTTTAAGAGGGAGAGAATGTAACTATCCGACCTATTGTCTTAAATTTTGAGTTGTGTTCCCCTATTAATGTTTCCCCTATGCTTCTTTGATATTTTGTGACTTGTGTGGATGGTTGATTTGGCTTCGAAAGATTTTGGGATGGATTGGGACACTTAGTCTCATTTTGAAAACTTAAGTTGTAAGAGTTGATCAAAGGATTAATTTTTAGAATTTTAAAGAGAAATTTGAGGGGTTTTTTGCTAGGTTTGGAGAGAGTGAATAATTAAGATTTGAACCCCGATTTGGAGTAACTTTGGATAAAACTGTAATTTGGACTCATATTCGAATGGTAGTCGAAACTCGTGAGTTTGGTCAAATTTTGAGAAACAAGTCCGGGTTGACTTTATGTATTTGATTAAAGATCGAGCCTTGATGCTCCATAATTATTTTCTTTAGCATTATTGATACCAAGGTGTGTTATTTGACTATATGCGAGTCATTCGAAGGTCGATTCACGAGAGAAAGCATTTTTGAAGTATTGACTTGGCTCTTTGATGTAAGTATCTTGTCTAGCCTTGATTGAGAGACTAGTTACTTGAATTATTGATGTTGTCTACGTGCTAGGGGTGGCATACATGCGAGGGGTCGAGCCCATGTGCGTGCACCGAGGTTATCCATGTTCGGATAGTCCTTAGGCTATATTATGACTTGTTTTGAGTATTATGTTCCTTGCCATCAGGCTTATTATGTTTGTATTATTACGTAACCTTGTGAATCATGCTAGAGATCATGTGTAGGTTTTCCTTCCTATTTGAACATGATATTTGTTGTTGTATGGTATAACCGCCTTATCTGAGTTGTAATTGTACACTTCACATATGCATACACTTTAACATGCTATGTTATCAATCCAGGAGTTTGTGATTTGATATTTACTGATTGTATACATATATTCTTATATATGCTTTGTGTTATGGACTGGTTTGACAAATGTGAGTTGTCCGTGTGGTGGTTATGATTATAGTACGTGACTTATCCATGCACCATGTGAATAAGGATCCATTTCCTAGGATCGTCCTCTCATGTTTTTTCTTAAATGTATACATAATTTTATTGCACATCTCCTTTATATGTTAGCTCCGGAATTATAAACATGCCTTTATATTCATATCTTCTCTATATGCGGTCTTTATTGATTAAATGACACACAATATATATCTTCTATACATGTCTCTCTGTGTAGTTTGACTCGTCTATTATGCATATCATCTCTATATGTCCAGTTGTTATTCTGTTTGATGTAAGTGCATATCTTCACTATGTGCATTGTCGGCTTATTTGCATTTCATGCATATATTATTCTGTATTGTTATTGCGTATTTATAAGAATAATACAAATATATCACGTGAGTATCATTGATAATTCTTGCTGCTACCTCTTTGATGTTAGCCATGATACTTATTGAGTATGTGGGACGATTATACTCATACTATACTCTGCACTTAATTGTGCAGATTTAAGGTTTGGATCCGGCTGAGCACCTTGAGCTGAGTTGCTGATGTTCTGTTGAGACGAGATAGAGCTGCTTTTCATGCACAGTCCATGGCGTCTCTCCTTATCTTCTTTATTGTTGTTATTGTTGTTGTTCAAAAAATATTTTATATTATTAGATTTGTACTCCTATTGTATTGTTCATGACTGTGTATTACTAGTTCTTGGGGATTATGTATTGATGTAGTCTTTATGTATCGTTATTTGACTCTCAGTCTTACTTATTATATAATTTGCTATCATGTTTCATTATTATTTTTATAATTGGCTTGCCTAACAAATGGGTTAGGGGACATCATGGCCAGTGGGTGGTTTTGGGTCGTGATAGTTTTAAAATTAAATTTCTAAATATGTATATTGTATTTTAAATAGATTTAAAATATAGATATCTGAATTGATATTTAAAATTAAAAAATGTGACCGTAGTAATCCGAATCCATTTGTTCTTCCTGAAACATAGAGAATTATGAAATTAGGAAGAAATACTTGTGTCAATTGGGAAACTGCACGAGAAAATAGATTTCAACTACCTAAGACAATTATGTTCCGAAAGGACCTTAATTGAACGAGGTAGAAATCATAACATACCGACAAGAAGAAGAGACAATGCAGTACTTACCTTTTCCTGATGTTTCTAGCCTTTGTATGTCGATGTGATTAAATTCGGTGTTGACCCTACTTCTATTTTGGCAATTAACCTTAGTAGAGTCGGTGGTTCTTTTGTACTCCTGTAGTTGGACACAACTCCAGATGAAGGGTAAGGCAGCTAATAGTTTGGGGGGCCTATATTTCATTGGTTGTAATTTTATGAATTATTTTTTTATACAAAATGTTGTTTATCTTAAGGTTTGCATACGGGTAAAAACGAGTCTGTTGGACACCTCGGTAATCAAAGAAATAAACGGGATAGAGACATGACCGTAAGGAATCGAAATCAGGGTAGGGAGCCCTTCGAGTCAGGGTCCGGGCAAAACACCTACCATCGGAAGAATCAAGGGGACGTCTCTCAGGTCCGATTCAAATCCCAAAACTTTGGAGAGCATTAGCAGATAGCCGAGCATACCTAACAAAGAGCCATGGTATTCGTGCCCAGCAGAATGTCACAGCGTGAATCCCAGCAGGTATTGGCAGAAAATCAGTAATTAACAAAATAGAATATTTTTACCTTTTATGGAATTGTACTTATGGTAAAACTCCCCTACTATATAAAGGAGAGTCTAATTATTCATTAGACACTTTTGTAACACGCATATCAAGGAAATATACAGTTATTTTTCTCTATTCTTACTTTTGGATCATCAAGATCACTATTATTGTGAGTCCGGGACCGAAGAAATATATTTCACTAAGTTATTACCAAGTATGAATTACTTCCGCTATTCGTTTGATAATATATTACGTCTTTTATTTATTTAGTCTAACACTATTAATCGTTTGTATTGAATTAATCCACATATCCTTAAAACTACTTATAAATTCAATTATTATCCGTTTTTAGGGTAAACAATTTTTTGCCCACCGTGGGGATAAGGATAATAGTGGCAATTCGATACAAATTTTCATAACGTACTCTACTTACTCTTGTTCTTTAAGATCATAGTTTCAGAAAAATTTAAGAATGTCAAACTCTCGATCTGTTCACTTGAACGTTGATGCTGAGTCTGGTCACCACAGCGAGACCAACAACATAGTGCCTAGAAACGAGGTTCATCCTGCTGACCCCGGCGGAGAATCGGTAGCAGACCCAATTGATGCCAACTCCCATGTGATCGTTGACACTAACTTGCCCACCAACCCTGAAAACAACATTCACAGGGGAGCCAGGTCAGTATCCAGGGATATGCACGACGGTGAAGGTGATGGGATAAGTTTGCGGGTGATTTTTCAAAATGTTAAAAGCTCAAGAGGTGGCAATATCCCAGTTACAGAACCAAAGCCACACTCCCGGCAGAGTTGAGTCTGAACCATCATGGGAGAACACCCGAATTAATGAACGAACCTCGAAAAGGCCGGGTGAAGTTGAAATCGAGGCCAACCCCGAAATAATAAAGATGCTCGAGGAATTGACGAAGCGGGTGGAATCGGTGGAAAAGAAGATCTAATCCAATGACAAAAAGGTTGAGACCTATAACTCCAGAGTTGATCAAATCCCACGAGCACCCCCAATATTGAAAGGCCAATATTCCAAGAAACCTGTCCAAAAACCTTTCTCTTCGAGTGCGGTGATCTCAACCAACTCCACGCTACTAAAAAGTAGGAGAAGAGGGTCACAATAGCTTTTATCCGATATGAGGGTCGGGATCGAATCCTCAAAGAGTTAGGAGGGAATTCGGGTATCTACTTATGATAGAGTTGTGCGTGTGCTCTTAGATGATCTTCTTTTCATTTTTGGGTTTTTTCAATTATGAGATACTATTATCAAACTACTAATTGAAGCTATATTATGCTACAAGACAATTGCTAAAGTTGTATCTAATAGGAAGAAGGGCACTCGGGTCATGACATCACCTAGGTGGCTAATTGACGGTTAGATGTTACTAAGGTTCGATTGATATATTTGGGGCTTATGCTATAATCGTTGCACAATAAGACCCACTCTCACACCTCTCGGTAGAGAGATGATTTTGCCCAATTGACTCTCTCGAGACCAAATGGTTAGGAAAATTAGGACAAGCAACTAGGGTTGAAGTAGGGTGATTACTCTCTCGATATTTAACCCGTTAATTGGGACTATCATTTCTCATGAGTCCATCCCAATTCCTTTTTGGGTCAATTTTGGGGTCATAGACTCTCTTTCTCAAGAAAAGTTAAACCCACAAAGCTTTAATCAGTGTTTACAACCACCAATTCTAAATTAAAACATGAAATTAACCCAAATAGCATATACCCATAGTCAATCTAACCCTAGATGGAAACACCCATCAATTACCCACACTAGGGTTGAGCCATAACCCTAACTAATGGGTTTAGCTACTCATGCTTGAAGGAGAAAATGAAGAAAGAGATAAAGAACAAGACATAACAACTAAATGCTAATGTAAATTACAAGAATATATCTTTAATTTGAAGCTAAGGTGCCAAAAATGGTTACAAAAGATGTTCTCACGAGCGCAACTCAGTTCTGGAAATAACAGCTGACCTAAAAATGGTAAAATATTCTATTTATACTAGACTGGAAAAAATTGAAAAAAAATACCCCTGCGAGGTCAGTGTCGGCCGCACTAAATGGACCGCGGCCGTACTAGGCTCCTTGACTTCAACTTTGGCTTCTCTGAACTTGGACTCTGCGGACCGTGTAGAATAGACCGCGACCGCGGAGGGAGATGGAGCGGTCCACACAATAACGACCGCAGACCGCATGGCATTATCTTGGAAAAATTGTATTTCTCTGAATCTCTTGATTGCGGACCGCACAAAAGAGTAGTGCGGTCGCGGAGCCCTGATTGCGGACCGTAAGATATGTATCGCGGTTGCGTTGCCTCTAGCCTGGTTTTACTAACTCTCTGAACCACCGAGTGTGACCGCATTCCACTTTGCGCGGTCTGCACTAGGCCTTCCTCCCTTAGATTTCTTGGTATTTGATACTTGAGCAGGTTTCACTCCTTTTTGAGCCGATTTTTGACATTCCGTTACTTTGTCGATCAAACCTGCAAACAAGCACAACCTGTGAGCCTTTTGGGACTATTTTGTACAAATATATGATCAAAGCATAGGCAAGTAGGGGCATAAAACATGTTAAAATCCTAACTTATCAACTCCCCCAAACTTAAACTTTTTCTTGTCCTCAAGCAAACAAAATAAGACCCACCCCTTAAAGGAAAATCCAAGTAATTCCAGCTGACCTAAAGTAACCTCAATAAGCATCAATTGGGACTAACAATTGCCCTCAATACAAATGGATATTAACAACATTTAAACTTTGAAATCTATGGATCATGTGTAACACAAGAGAATCAAGAATTGGCTCATTACATCAAAGAACTCTCTTATTACTTTGGTCGTTGTGGAATCCAAACTCATATATCCTTAACTCTCCCTAAGCAAACCTCACCTTTTAGAGTATAAGCACACAATCCGAGGTTAATGGGAGTTCACTCGTCTCTCTCAAGGAAAGGTCACAAGTCCTTCTCTAAGTACCATATGCTTGACCCTCATGTAAGTATCCACTAATGCGAGCGTCATCCAACTCAAGATCATATAAGGCTTTTGTGGAGTCAATGTGAAGGCTTTTGGTTGAGGGTAGGAAAAGTTGTTGGTCTATATGGGTTCCATCTTCCCTAAAGCACTTCTTTTGATTCATTTTGGCATAATTCTCTTAACTCTTTTGAGTATTTCACTTCCTTTCAAGGGGTTAGAGAGACACATTGTCACTCTTTCTTATGCAATTCAAAATATTTCTCCTTTTTTTTTACTTTTTCCATACCTTTGTCACTTTTGTTTTCCTTGAATCCCTTTTTATTCTTGTTCACATTGGCTTTCTTTTTGTCTTTTTCTTTTCTTTCTTTTTCATTGCCTTCCTTTTCTTTTGCTTTTGTACCTTTTACCACTTTGTTTCCTTTCTTGTCTCTCCCCCCAAACTTAGACTTTGCCATTACTCAAGGGAAGATTTGGGCGCGAAGAGAGGGTAGAATTTAGAACGGGCATAGGCTTGTAGCATTGGTTCTTGAAAGAAAAAGGTTTAAGGATCAAAAAGGCTAGCTAGGGATTATCCCATTGGTAGTCTACGGAATTGTTCAACTTGTCATTTGGATTAAGGAGAGCCTATAATCACTTCTCAAGTCGAATGTCACTTAAAATTTCTCCTCAACAAACATTCAAGGCAAGTTCTAGACCATTGGCTCGGGACTTGGACTCAAAATTTGATTATCACCACACACACTCAAGGATTGATAAAGACATAGAGTCAAGGGCCTACAACAACCATAGACACGATTGAGCACACAATAGTCCCGAAAGACCATATGATGTTTGTTTGGTCAACACAAGAGTCTCAAGGTCACTACTTTCACCATCCTAAAAACAACCACTTGTCTTTGACCATGTGATCAAAGGCAAATGTGTTAGGCCCAAGTGAAGCTATGCTTGAGGTACCCTTAACTATAAACTACTAAAAATAAAGGAAAAATAATAAACAGACTCAAACCCTTAAGAAGGTTGTCACGTCATCCATCATCGGGAAGAGCCACCCGGTTCATACAATACTCCACCCTTGGAAAGAACTGTGGCATTAAGAAAACCAAGGGCTTATTGAAAGCGCCAAAAAGGAGACAAAAAGGCTGCAAGCCTATCTACGAAGCTAAAGATGAAAATTTTGTAGAAAATAGAAAATAGAATGAATATTTACAATAGGGGAATAGAATATACAATGGGGGATGAATATATACAAAAATATAACTTTATATACAGACCAAAGAGAAGATAAAAAGTACGCTAAGAGTAACTAAATGTAAAGTTATATATAGATCAAATAGAAAATCAACAGAAGCATAAACTAAGTCAGCTAATATATATAATCATCCGGATAAAAAGTAGGGCGCACCCCCAGAAATAAAAGCTGGAATTGTCCCCAATGCCAACTAAAGCAAAATAAGTACCAAAAAAGTAATCAAAGGATATAAAGGCTCCCTAAGACATGTCCGTTTGCATGGGATCATCAGCGGTCCCCGGGTCCTCTGTATGCATGGGAACCTCAGACTGGTTCCCGGTATCCTGCTGCTCAACTGCTGGGATTGGGGCCTGGACCTGGACAGGCTGTGACTCAGGTGCATCCTGTGGCTGAATGGAGGAAGACTCTGGTGGGTCCGCCAACTGGATAATGTCATTATCTGCTCTCGGGATTGTCCTCTTCCTCTTAAGAGGCCTCTGTGACTGCTCCTGAACTGTGGCTGTTGCTGGGACTGCTGGGTCCTCAAAAAATAAATTTAAAGGCAGCAGATCTGCCTTCAGTGTCTCTACATCTGCCCTAAGCTCCTTAACGGACTCCCTGGAAGCTCGTGTCTTGCGCAGCTTCTTGTTCTCCTTAGCAAGCAATTTGAGATCCTTGCCATAAGAAGCCACTGCGTTCACCAACTCGGCATGGGTGTTGAGGATCTTCTTCTGGTTATAAAGCAACTTCTTCAAAATATCCTCTATAGACTGTGGAACCTGGACTTGCAGAGGAGCTTACTGAGCTGCAATGGTGGAGGTCAAAGTGGACAACTTGGATGAAGCAGTAAACATCAAGTTGTTCAAGCTCTAAAGTGTCTGGTGTAGTTTGTGGGCAGTGATAGGACGGGCCAGTTGAGGTGGAAGGTCCTGGAGGCACATCAGCAGAAGTGGAAGGTCCGGGAGGCATGGCTGAAACTGTGGAGGCAGGCTCAGTGGAGGCCTCTACCTCAACTGCCTCTTCAGACTGGCAAGTTGGGGCAGAAGCAGGAGGCTTGTAGTTCTTGTCCTTGGGGTTGTCTGGCCCCCTCAAACTGTACCGTGAGAAAGGAGCCACTGGTTTGGCTTTGACATCATACATCTTCGTCTCCACCTCCAAGTCACTGAAATACATAGAGAGGGTATTGGGGAAACGGTAGTTGTGGTTAGCTTCTGCACCTACAAAAGAGATGACGCGGGACATAATATTTCTCACGTTGATGGGGTAACCCGCCATGATTGATGCAACCAACACAGCCAGGGAGATAGGAAGAGTCTGGTCAGGTGTGGTAGGGTCTAGCCTACTGCAAACGAAAGGCTCCCAACCCTTAGCTTCGAAGTTCAGGGTCCCCCTAAAAATTTTAACCCCTACAGTCAACCACTCAGGAACAGTACCTGGGATTGCCAAGTACTGGGCTAACCACAGACGGACTCCCTCAACCATCTCTAACTTGGCCAAATGGAGAGACTCATCTTCTTCCCTGAACCCCAAATATTCATTCAGAGATTTCCCGTCAAACAACACCTTTTTTTTCGAACCTTGGTCGCTTTAGAACCCTTGATGATGTGTGTCATATTACAATAGAATTCCCTGACCGTATGTTCATTTGCATCAATACACTTCTCCATAAAAAACTCCCTGCCCACTATAGTTCTAAACTCCCTCTACACACTAGGGTTGTGGGGGTAATAGGTCATTGTCAATGAAGCTTCTCTCCGGTATCAAGTGTCTCACCGGCCACTACTCCCTAAATTTATGATAAGCAACTTGGCTCACAAATTTGTCTTCCCACACCTCAGGTCTTCTAGTTCGGGCAATGCCTCCAACCTGAGGCTCACCACCTTCACTACCTTGTACCTCCTCCTTATCTCCTCCTGCACTCTCCCCAGATAATGAAGCTGCGGGGGAGGTGGAGTCATCCCCATTACCTGCTGCCGAATCCTCAGAAGAATCAGAGACTACATTCACTAGCCTCTTGATAGTGGGTGATGCAGGAGGGGTATCAGTCAGTTGGAAGTGCGTGGTGATGTGAGTTATGATTGAGTCTGAGGAGATGTCCTGGGATGGCATATACTCACTCCCGGAAGAATGGGAAGCAGCTTTATCTGCAACTTTTATCAACTTCTGGGTCTTTTTGATATTTTCCCGAGCTTGGGGAGTGAGCTTTACCAATCTCTTTCCTTTGCCCCTCGGGAGGAACCACCTCTCCCAGGTTGTTGTAATCATTTGCCACCTCGTTGTTTTACCATTATCTGCAAGCATACATATCTAACATGGTTAGTATAAGCACAGACAGTGAAAGAGGCATTGAATTTGAATTGCAGATAGCCGAAGAAGAGATTGCAGAATCAGTTGCAGAACATAGCACCAAGACCCGCACTAAAAGAAGTGCGGCTGCACAGGGGGCACTGCGGACCACACAAAAGTGACTGCGGTCCGCGTTGGGTCAAAGGCCCAAAAATCATCTCTCTAAATCTCCCCATCACGGTCTGCACAAAGTGGGAACACGGCCACGGTGGGCCAGCGCGGACCGCATAAAGTGCAATGCGGCCACGCTGGGCAAAGGTTCACTTCTAGTCACTAAGGCACTGCGGTCCGCGCAAAATGGTAATGTGGACCGCGTCAGGGCACCGCGGACCGCGCAAAGGAGAGTATTTTGCACAGACACTAAGTTAGGGTTTGATGTTTTTGTCATTTTTGTTCAATTTTTTTACACCTAACTTGTCCCTACTCAATTGCCCAATTACTAAGCATATTCAGCACACAAACCCAGCATTGAAAACTACCCTACGCTAAAAGTTAAACCAAGAAGAAGAAACTATGAGAAGAAAAAGAGAAGCTAAAACTACTGGGCATGAAAATATACAATTAATCAATGAAAGATCATGAAATTTTACGAGATTGTGAAGATTGTATGCAACTAAGCAATGTAAGCAAGAATTACGGGCAATTGCGAGTGTGAACAGTACTTTTAGGGGTTTGAGTGTTCAAAGTTCGAAAAAGGGTACAGGGTGACCCTTAGGGTCTATTTATAGAAAACTAATGGGACCCATTCTCACCTACCAGCGTGTCCACTCAAAATGGACCGCGGACCACGCTGGGTTTGTTTCATTGAAGCTTGAGAAAGCAACCTCCGCGGACCGCACAAAATCTACCGCGGCCGTGGAGGTCCACCGCGGTCCGCACAAAATGCAATGCGGCCGTGGTGACAAACTTCAGTGAGTCAACATATCTTGCTTACACCAGTGCGGACTGCACAAAATGGACGTGCGACCGCACTGGAAACTTCAAAGACTTGACATTTTTGCACTTACGCCCTACACTGCATCAACTCAATCCCTACAATATCTCTCAACCAATTAGATCAAAAATCAATCCTAACTACCAAGAAAATTAAAGAAAATAAAAAGAAAAACACATGGGTTATCTCCCAAGAAGTGCCTGATTTAACGTCGCGGCACGATACCATCACATCATTTGAAATGAACCACAACCACCACATGACTATCATCAATCTTCCGAAGATAATGCTTGACACGGTGCCCATTCACCCTAAAGACTTCACCACTTTTGTTCTTCAAATCTAGAGCACCAAATGGGGTTAGACATACAACTTCAAATGGCCCACTCCACTTTGATTTCAGCTTTCCGGGAAACAACCTTAGACGGGAGTTGAACAAGAGGACCAAATCACCAACCTTGAACTCCTTTCCACGAGCATATTTTTCATGCAAGTACTTCATCTTGTCCTTATACAAGGACGAACTAGAGTATGCATGGAACCGGAAGTCATTAAGTTCATTTAGTTGTTCAACACGAAGATTGGCCGCAACATCCCACTCAAGATTAAGCTTCCTCAAGGCCCACATAGCCTTATGCTCCAATTCCAATGGTAGGTGACATGCTTTCCCAAACACCAACCGGTACTCTGACATACCAATTGGGGTCTTCTATGCGGTCCGATAGGCCCATAGAGCATCATCTAACTTTTTGGACCAATCAGTCCTATTTACATTGACAGTTTTGGATAGGATGCTCTTGATTTCTCTATTTGATACTTCAACTTGGCCACTTGATTGTGGATGGTAAGGTGTAGAGACTTTATGGTTAACACCATACTTGGAGAGTAAGGTATCAAAAACCCTATTACAAAAGTGCAATCCACCATTATTAATGATTGCACGAAGTGTACCAAACCTTGTAAAGATACTCTTTTTATGAAATGCCACCACACTCCTAGCTTCATTATTAGGCAAGGCCACAGTCTCAACCCATTTTGACACATAATCCACTGCTACTAGAATGTAAGTGTTCCCACACGAGCTAACAAAATGACCCATAAAATCAATACCCCAAACATCGAAGATATTAACTTTAAGAATTGTGTTAATAGGCATCTCGTCTTTATTGGAAATCACTCCCACTCGTTGGCATTGATCACATCTTTTTACCAAATCACTAGCATCCTTAAACAAAGCTGGACAATAGAAACCGCAAATCAAAACTTTCGAAGCCTTCCTCACCCCTCCATGATGGCCAACATAGGGGGAGGAGTGACAAGCCTCCAAAATACTCAATTGTTCACCTTCCGGGACACACCTTCTAATCACACCATCCGTGCAAACCTTAAACAAGTACGGATCATCCTAATAAAAATCCAAACTATCCCATTTTAGTTTCTTCCTTTGGTTGGAAGAGAGCTCACATGGGACAATTCCAGTCACGATGAAATTGGCAATGTTCGCGAACCATGGCATGTCATACACTGACACGGAAAGAAGTTGCTCGTCGGGAATGTGTCATTTATCTCAAGGCCGTCACATGGCCTCCCTTCTTACTCCAAGCGGGACAAATGGTCCGCAACTTGGTTCTCACTTCCCTTCCGGTCCACTATTTCTAAGTCAAACTCTTGAAGAAGAAACACCCATCTCATCAATCTTGCCTTGGAATTTTTCTTGGTCATCAAATACCTAAGGGCGGCATGGTCTCTGTGCACAATTACCTTGGCCCCCACAAGATATGGCCTAAATTTCTCCATGGCAAATACAATGGCCAACAATTCCTTCTCCGTCACCGTGTAATTCTGTTGAGCTTCATTCATAGTTTTACTTGCGTAATACACGGGATGGAACATTTTGCTAACTCGTTGACCCAACACCGCCCCCATCGCAACGTCACTTGCATCATACATTAGTTTAAAGGGCAAACTCTAATTGGGTGCGATAATGATCGAGGTGGTGGTCAACTTGTGCTTTAAAAGTTCAAAGGCCTCCATGCATTTTTCATCAAAAACAAACTTAGCATCTTTCTCTAGCAACTTGCAAAGGGGATTCACAACCTTCGAGAATTCTTTAATAAACAGCCGGTAGAACCCGGCATGCCCAAGGAAACTCCTCACCCCTTTGACAGAAGTGGGGGCAGGAAGCCTCGAAATCACCTCGATTTTAGCCTTGTCTACCTCAATCCCATGCTTAGAAATCTTGTGACTCAACACTATACCTTCTTCAACCATAAAATGGCATTTTTCCCAATTAAGAACGAGATTAGTTTCTTAACATCAGGCCAAGACTCTATCCAAGTTTACCAAGCATTCTTCAAAGGAATCACCAACCACACTAAAATCATCCATAAAGACCTCAAATATGTCTTCCACCATGTCGGTGAAAATAGCTATCATGCAACGTTGGAAGGTCGCCGGAGCATTGCACAACCCGAATGGCATCCGGGAGAAAGCAAATGTACCATATAGGTATATGAAAGTTGTCTTCTCTTGGTCCTCCGGGGCAATTAAGATTTGATTATAGCCCGAATACCCATCCAAAAAGCAATAGAAAGCTTGCCCCGCAAGGCGATCAAGTATTTGGTCAAGGAACTGCAACGGGAAATGATCCTTCCGGGTCACCTTATTGAGTTTCCGGTAATCCATACAAACTCTACACCCGGTAATTGTCCGAGTGGGAATAAGTTCATTATTGTCATTTTTCACCACTGTCATCCCTCCTTTCTTCGGTACACATTGAACTGGAGAAGTCCATGAGTTGTCCGATATTGGATACACCACACCCGCATCAAGCCACTTGATAACTTCTTTCTTCACCACCTCTTACATTGCTTCATTTAGCCTCCTTTTATGTTCTAAGGAAGGCCTTGCATCATCCTCCAAGATAATTTTATGCATGAAAAATGCGGGGCTTATTCCCTGAATGTCGGCCAATGTCCACCCAATTGCTTTCTTCCTCCTTTTGAGAACCTCCAAGGTGGTGTCTACCTGTAAGTTAGTGAGGCAAGAAGAAACAATAATTAGTAAAGTAGAATTTGAGCTCAAGAACTCATACCTGAGGTATGGAGGAAGTGGTTTCAACTCCAACACTGGTGGATCCTCAATGGATGGCTTAGTTGGTGGAGTTTTCCGATTTTCAAGATCTAAGGACAATTTCCTAGGCTCATAAGAGTACGAGCCCATACCGTGCAAAGCATTCACGCATTCCACTCTACTTGCATCATCATTAACATCCATGTTTAGAAGCACGGCCTTAAGGGGATCCTCCACATTGATCATAGAACTTGTGCCATCCATGTTTAGAAGCACGGCCTCAAGGGGATCCTCCACATTGATCATAGAACTTGTGTCATCCACTATCACAGTTGTGACAATGTCCACAAAAGAGCACACCCCGGTGCTATTTGGTTGCCTCATAAATTTGCAAACGTGGAAGACCACCTTTTCAGCTGCCACTTGGAAAGTTAGCTCACCCGCTTCAACATCAACCAAAGCCTTCCCTGTTGCTTGGAAAGATCTCCCAAGAATAATTCGGACTTCAAATTCCACTTCACAATCCAATATGATAAAGGCGGCCGTCAATATGAATTTGTCCACCCGGACAAGCACGTCATCAATTATATCCAAAGGCCGATTCATCAACCGATACGCCATTTGAAGTCTCATTGAGGTTGGCCTAGGTTTCCCAATTCCCAAAGTCTTGAAGACCGAATAAGGCATCAAATTTATTCTATCCCCCAAGTCACAAAGGGCCTTGGAAAAATCCGCACTACAAATAGTGCAAGGGATAGTAAAAGCTCCGGGGTCTTCAAGTTTTGAGGCCATAGAATGTACGATAGCACTCACTTGATGAGTCATCTTAATTGTTTCACACTCCATTAACCTCTTCTTTGTTACCAAATCCTTCATAAACTTTGCATACCCCGACATTTGCTCAAGTGCCTCCACCAAAGGCACATTGATTGTAAGACTCTTCATCATTTCAATGAACTTTTTCAATTGGTTATCACCATTTTGCTTTTCTAACCATTGAGGATAAGGTGGAGGTGGCCTAGGGAAAGGTTCCTTGGCTTTGGGCACCACTGGCTCGGGTATATCAATCAAGTGTTCCTTAGACAGGTTCACGGCATCTTGTGTTTCCACCTCGGCCTCATCAATATCTATCCTTACTTCATTGTTTACATTGGTATCAACCACATCTTTAACTATCAAAGGACTCACATCTTCTTGGAACCCAACATCATCATCCATAACTTGATTTTCTTTTGAGGCATGCACGTCACTGCCTCTCCCACTTCTTGTTGTAACCGCTATCACATGATTGTTACCTCCATTCGGGTTCACTACCGTATCACTTGGTAGAGCACCCTTAGGTTGAGTATTCAACGATTGAGAGATTTGTCCTAATTGCACCTCCAAGTTTCGAATAGAGGTATTGTGGGAAGCCAATTGAGCATCGGAGTCTTGGTTCTTCTTCATCATTTGTTCTAACATCATTTCTATTCATTACCCGAAGAACTAGACCCTTGAGATTGAAATAAAGGCAGATTGTTCGGTTGTTGATACATCAGGGGCCTTTGAAAACCTTTCCCCCGGTTGCCTTGATTTCCATAGTTATTCCACCCGCCTTGACCATTGTTGTTATTCCAATTGTTGATGTTAATTCCATTCCAGTTCCCTTGGTTGCCCGAATTGTTGTTCCCCCAATTTCCGCCTT
The DNA here is from genome assembly GCA_026770625.1 of Nicotiana glauca. Classification (NCBI taxonomy): domain Eukaryota; kingdom Viridiplantae; phylum Streptophyta; class Magnoliopsida; order Solanales; family Solanaceae; genus Nicotiana; species Nicotiana glauca. The sequence goes on from MU740680.1 coordinate 84,805, forward strand.
GATTGTTGTTGTTCCAATTACCACCACCTTGTTGATTGCCCCAATTTCCTTGGGTTCGCATTGTTGATTTGAAGAATTTCCTCGATTGCCTTGATAGTTATTGACATATTGAATCTCTTCGCTTTTCTCATCATAACACTCATTTGAGAAACCACCACCATCATCATATTGATCACAATTTCCTTGAGGTTGTTGTCCTCTTTGCCTTCTCTTAAGCATATTCACTCATTCCATGGCATTGACTTGTCGGGGAATTAGGACTTGTTGCAATTGCGCCTTCATCAATTGATTCATAGTCGTAGTGAGCTCGGCAATAGCTTGACCATGTTCATGCAACTCCTTGTGCAAATGGATGACTGTAGGGTCACCTTGGGGCATATTTGCTCGGCTTTGCCATACCGAAGAAGTGTCGGCCATTTCATCCAAAACATCACAAGCTTCATTGTAAAGAAGCTTCATAAAGTTGCCTCCGCCCAATTGGTTCACAATGCATTGATTAGTAGTGTTAATGCCCCGATAAAAGGTTTGTTGAATCATCATATCCGTCATATCATTATTTGGGCACTCATTCACCATTGTTCTAAATCTCTCCCATATTTCATGCAAGGGTTCCGTTGGCTCCTGCTTGAAAGCCAAAATTTCAAGTGCAGCCATGTGACTCGGTGAAAAGAACTTGGAAATAAACTTGTCCGCCAATTCATCCCACGTTGTGATGGAATGATTGGGCAGCCTTTCTAACCAATCCAATGCCTTACCCCGAAGAGAAAACGGGAAAAGCCTTAATCTCAATGCATCCTCGGATACGTTTATTTGCTTGCTACCCCAGCATGTATCTATGAACCCCTACAAGTGATTGTAGGTAGTTTGATCGGAGGCGCCCGTAAAATATACTCTTTGCTCGAGCAAGGTCAGCATGACATTTATAATTTGAAAGTTCCCCGCCCGGATTCGGGGAGGAATGATGCATATCCTTAATTTGGGAGGACTCTTGGAGCCACTCTTGGCGGTGGCGGAGGAGTGTATGGGATATTGTTGTTGTCATTTGCATTGGCCTGACGGCCTCTACGTGGAGATTGAAGTAAAATAGGAATCTCTTCTTGATCAAGATCATCAACCTCTTCCCCCTCATTCAGGTTGCCAAGAGGGGCATTATCATTGAGAGCCATTTGTACCTGAGTAATCGACACAAACAAAATTAGTAAATAAGAAGTAAAGAAGAGCAACACACAAAGCTATTAAATAGATAGCCAAAACCGTAAGCTCCCAGCAATGGCGCGAAAAAGTGATGCAGCCAACTCCACGCTACTAATGAGTAGGAGAAGAGGGTCTCAATAGATTTTACCCGATATGAGGGTCGGGATCGAATCCTCAGAGAGCTAGGAGGGAATTCGGGTATCTACTTAGGATAAAGTTGCACGTGTGCTCTTAGATGATCTTCTTTTCATTTTTGGGTTTTTTCAATTATGAGCTACAATTATAAAACTACTAATTGAAACTAGATTATGCTACAAGACAATTGCTAAAGTTGTATCTAATGGGAAGAAGGGCACTAGGGTCATGGCATCACCTAGGTGGCTAATTGACGGGTAGATATTACTAAGGTTCGATTGACATATTTGGGCTTATGCTATAACCGTTGCACAATAAGACCCACTCTCACACCTCTCGGTAGAAAGAGTGATTTTGCCCAATTGACTCTCTCGAGGCCAAATGGGTAGGAAAATTAGGACAAGCAACTAGGGTTCAATTAGGGTGATTACTCTCTCGAGATTTAACTCGTTAATTGGGACTATCATTTCTCATGGGTCCATCCCAATTCCTTGTTGGGTCAATTTTGGGGTTATAGACTCTCTTTCTCAAGAAAAGTTAAACCCACAAAGCTTGAATCAGTGTTTGCAACCACCAATTTTAAATTAAAACATGAAATTAACCTAAATAGCAAACACCCATGGTCAATCTAACCCTAGATGGAAACACCCATCAATTACCCACAATAGGGTTGAGCCACAACCCTAGCTAATGGGTTTAGCTACTCATGCTTGAAGGAGAAAATGAAGGAATAGATGAAGAACAAGACATAACAACTAAATGCTAACTTAAATTACAAGAATCTATCGTTAATTTGAAGCTAAGGTGCCAAAAATGGCTACAAAAGATGTTCTCACGAGCGCAACTCAGTTCTGGAAATAACAGCTAACCTAAAAATGGTAAAATGTTCTATTTATACTAATCTGGAAAAATTGGACAAAAATACCCATGCGGGGTCAGTGCGGGCCGCACTAAATGGATCGCGGCCGCAATGGGCTCCTTGAATTCAACTTTGGCTACTTTGAACTTGGACTCTGCGGGTCGTGTCAAATGGACCGCGGCCGCGGAGGGAGTTGGCATGGTCTGCACAATAACGACCGCGGACCGCATGGCATTGTCTTGGCAAAATTGTAGTTCTCTGAATCTCGTGACCGCGGACCGCACAAAAGAGTAGTGCGGCCGCGGAGCCCTAATCGCGGACCGCGAGATATGTACCGTGGCTGCATTGCCTCTAGCCTGATTTTACCAACTCTCTGAACCACTTAGTGCAGCCGCATTCCACTTTGCGCGGTCCGCACTAGGCCTTCTTCCCTTAGATTTCTTGGTCTTTGATACTTGAACAAGTTTCTTTCCTTTTTGAGCCAATCTTTGACATTTCGTCACTTTGTCGATCAAACCTGCAAACAAGCACAACCTGTGAGCCTTTTGGGATATTTTGTACAAATATATGATCAAAGCATAGGCAAGTAGGGGAATAAAACATGTTAAAGTCCTAACTTATCACGCGGCTCCGAAACCAATCCCAAAGAAGTTTTGTATGCCCAAAATTTCAAAGTACAATAGAATAACTAATCCAAATGAATATGTGACCTCCTACACCTGTGCCATCAAAGGGAACGACCAAGAAGATGACAAAATTGAATCAGTTCTATTGAAAACGTTCGAACAAACCTTGTCGAAAGGAGCTATGATATGGTATTACAACTTACCCCCTAATTTTATTGATTCGTTTGCTATGCTTGTAGATGCCTTTGTAAAGGCGTACGTTGGGGCCGTCAAGGTCGCAACCAAAAAGTAAGACCTTTTCAAGGTAAAGCAAAGAGATAATGAGATGCTCAAGGAATTCGTGTCGAGGTTTTAAATGGAACAGATGGATCTGCCCCTAATATTGGACGATTGGGCCATTCAGGAATTTACCCAAGGACTTAACCACCCTAAGCTCATTGGCTTCGTAGTAGTTGAAACAATACATGGTAGAATACCTAGCAGTAACTTGGGCAGACATCCATAGCAGGTACCAATCAAAGATCAAAGTCGAAGATGATCATCTTGGAACCCCTTCCAGGTTCATGTATCCCATTAGAACTAGTGATAGATCCAAAAGAGCCATCAATCATAAACTAAGATTGAGCAGGGATCGATATCAACACTATAACGGAGACCGAAAGAGTAACGGGTCGACGCAATCTTGCGAGGAGTAAAAAGAGGAATAATTGAGGCTAGAATAGTCGGGGACTCATGAGCAAGAACGGTTTGACAGATTTCTCGGGGCCAAGGAGGCACCGAGATTATCGGAATACAACTTCAGTGTCGATGATGCTAGTATCGTATCTTCAATTAAATGTATCAAAGATACCAAATGGCCTCTACCATTGCAGTCTGATCCTGTCCAAAGGGACCCTAACCTAATGTGTAAGTATCATGGCACCCACGGCCACAGAACCAAAGTCTGCCGACAACTAAGGGAAGAAGTAGCCCGGTTATTCAATAATAGACACCTTCGAGAGTTCCTGAGTGATCGAGCAAAGAATCACTTCAGGAATAGGGATTCCAATAAGCAGACCAAGAAAGAGGAGCCCTGGACACCTCATTAACATGATCATTGGTGAGGTTGACATCCCCTAGAGGCCGATGCTAAAGTGCACTAAGGTGTCCATTATAAGGGAAAAACAGACTCGAGATTATATTCCCAAGGGGATCATATCTTTCAACAACAAAGTCGACGAAGGCATCGTGCAACCACTTAATGATGCATGGTAATATCTGTACTCATAAATAAATATTGAGTTAAGCGTTTGTTAATTGATCCAGGTAGATCGGCCAATATCATCAGATCGAGGGTCGTGGAATAGCTGGGTCTATAAGACCAAATTGTACCTGTAGTCCGAGTTCTAAGGGTATTCAACATGGCATGCGAAACTACTAAAGGGGAGATGACCCTGCTAGTGAATACCACAAGGACTATCCAAGAAACATAGTTCTATATGGTTGAAGGAGATATGAGATATAACGCTGTATTCAGAAGGCCATGGATTTACAATATGAGGGCAATACCCTCAACACTACACCAAGCATTAAAATTCCACACATCGGGAGGAATCAAGATAGATTATGGAGAACAGCCGGCTGCAAAAGAAATATTCACGGTCAACGAGGTGACCTCAGTTTTTGTACTCTTGACATCGAAGTATTCAGAGTCTGAAACTAAATAGCAATCACCGGAACCAGCACTGACCAAACCGAAGAAGCAAGAGACAGGAGAAGATGATGATTACCGAGTTCCTAGGTCGTTCATAGCCCATGATGATACCGATGCCACCAGGTCATTGGCCGAGGAGATGGAAGAAGTCATATTTATCGAGCACCTTCCTGATTGGAAGGTATACCTGGGATGGGGTTGACTCCCGAGCTCACAAAAAACTCATTCAATTACTTATTGCAAAAATTGATTGTTTTTCTTGGTCCCATTTATAAATAACATGGATCCCGCCAGAAGTAACCACTCGTAAACTAAGATTGGACCCAAAGTTCCACCTGGTTATATAGAAAAGGAGGCCTCAATTCGAAATCAAGCATGCATTCATCAAAGACAATGTATCAAAACTCCTTAATATAGGTTCCATCCGGGAAGTTAAGTACCCAGATTGGTTAGCAAACGTAGTAGTAGTACCTAAAAAAGGAAATAAGTTAAGAATATATGTAGATTACAAAGATTTGAAAAAGGCATACCTCAAGGACTGTTTTTCTTTGCCTAACATTGATCGAATGATCGATGCGATTGTCGGACATGAGATACTCAATTTTCTCGATGCCTATTCCGAGTACAACCAAATTCGGATGGACTCGGACGATCAAGAAAAAACTTCCATCATTACTAATCTTGGCTCCTATTGTTATACCGTAATGTCGTTTGGACTAAAAAATACCGGTGCAACTTATCAACGCTTAGTAAACTGGATGTTCGAAGAACTTCGAAGAACAGATAAGAAAATTAATGGAGGTTTACATTGATGACATATAAGTTAAGTCCCTGCGAGTAGAGGACCATTTGAAACATTTTCAAGAAACCTTCAATGTACTAAAAAAAATACAATATGAAGATGAACACGAAGATATGCGTGTTCGGAGTCGGATCCTGAAAGTTCCTTGGATTCATGGTGTCCAATCGAGGGATTGAAATCATCTGGACAAAATAAAAGTTATAGAAGATATCACTATGGTGGATAATGTTAAGGTCATTCAGAGGCTAACCGGACGCATAGCTGCCCTCAGCCGATTCATATCAAAAATCACCCTTTCTCCAAACTCCAAAACAGACAAATAGTTGTACTTGTACTTAGCGGTATATGAGATAATTGTATTATGTTAGTTTCGCCTATGCGAGGCCTAAACAAGGTACCCTCACCTAGAAATATTGGCGTTGGCTTTGCTAAGCATCTCCAGAAAGTTGAAACCATACTTTCAATGTCATTCCATATGCATTGTAACTTCTTACCCGTTAAGAAACATAATGCACAAACCTGAACTCTCAGACCGATTAGCCAAATGGGTGGTATAAGTTAGCTAGTAAGATATCAAATGTCCTCCTCGGACTGCCATTAAATATCAAATTTTCACACACTTCATGGCTGACTTCACGCCGACCTTAATACCCAAAGTCTAAAGGGAATTTTTTATCACCTTAGGGACTTCCCCGAGAATCTGAACCCTCTTCACGGATGGTGCCTCGAACGCAAAGGGGCCAGACTCGACATCGTACTGAATCCGCCTACGAGTAACATAGTTAGGCAGTCTATTAGAACTGTTAAATTGACTAACAATGAGGCAGAGTATGAGACCATGATTTCAGGTCTTGAACTACTAAAAGCCTAGGGGCCGAAGTAGTCGAAGCTAAGTGTGACTCCCTCCTTGTGATAAAGCAAGTCAATGGGACATTCGAAGTAAAGGAAAAATAGATGCGGAGATACTTGGACAAATTACATATAACGCTACATCAATTCAAGAAATAGACCCTACAGCACGTACCCCGGGATCAAAATAGTAAAGCCGATGCTCTGGCTAACTTGGTGTCATCGGTTGATAATGACAAATTCAACTCAGGAATGGTTGTTTAACTCATGAAATCGGTAGTGGGGGAAGGCCATGGTGAGATAAACTCAACAATTTTGACTTGGGACTGGAGAAATAAGTATGTAGATTACTTTAAGGCCAGGAAGTTGCCATCGAATCCAAAAGAATCAAGTGCTCTGCGCACGAAGGCAGCCATGTTTAGCTTGTCGGATGGTACTTTGTACAGAAGAAGATTCGACATCCTATTTGTTGTATGCTTGGGGATGGGAGACACCGGTTAAGTTCTGAGAGAAGTTCACGAGGGACCTGTGGAAACCATTCGAAGATAGAGTCTTTGATTTGGAAGATAATCAAGTTTTGCTATTATTGGACCGACATGGACAAAGATACAAGGGACTTTGTACGAAGATGTTACGGTTTCAAGAGATACGCATTGATGGTTCATTAGCCCGAGGAGCTACTACACTCGGTCTTATCACCTTGGACATTCATGAAATGGGGAATAGACATTATTGGTCCCCTGGCATGGCACCCGGTAAAGCTCAATTTATACTCCCTACTTTCCAATTTATGTGAACATGTTTGACTGGGCACGAAGTTTAAGAAAAAATGAAGATATTTTGAATTTGTGGTTCTAAATAAGTAAAAAAGGGGTCTATAGTATTTGTGCGGTTATAAAAGCTTCTCATTAAGGGTAGAAATGAAAGCTTAAGCTAAATTGTTTCCAAATTTAGAAAATGGTCATTCTTTTTGGAACGGACCAAAAAAAGGGAATAGGTTCACATAAACTGGAATGGAGGGAGTACTATTTATGACTGACTATTTTTCCAAATGGGTTGAAGCTCAGGCATTCGAGAAAATCCGAGAAAAAGAAGTCATTGATTTTATTTGGGACCACAAATATTGTAGTTCAGGATACCGACCGAGATTGTGTGTGACAATGGGGAACTATTCATCGATAGAAAGGTAAGCCAATTTCTCGAGGACCATAAGATCAAAAGGAACTTGTAAACACCCTATCACCTTAGTGGGAACGAGCAGACAGAGTCCACAAACAAAAGCATACTCCAAAACCTTAAGAAAAGGTTGACCGATGCCAAAGGAAAATGGAAGGAAATTTTGCTCGAATTCCTATGGGCATATTGTACGACCTTAAATTCTATTACCAGGTCCACCCTATTTTCGTTGGTCTACGATTCCAAATCACTAATACAGGTTGAGGTAGGAGAACCGATTCTCAAGTTATGATATATGGCCGAAGAGTCAAACGGCGAGGCCATGAGCACGAGTCTAGAACTATTTGATGAGAGGCGTGAGGCAACCCTCCCCTAGTTGGCTGCCCAAAAATAGTGGATCAAAAGGTATTACAACTAGAGAGCAAACTTCTGACATTTCAATATCAGGGACTTGGTATTAATAAAGGTGACACTGAACAACCAGAACCCGAGCAAAGGGAAGCTGGGACCAAATTTGGAAGGTCTGTATCGATTTATCAGAATTACCGGTAAAGGTTCGTACAAACTCGAAGCAGGTAAAGGTGCACATCTACCGAGCAACTGGAACGTGACCCACTTAAAAAGATACTACTACTAAGGTATGACTTCATTCATTCTTTTTTTAATATATATTACGAATTGGGCTAACATTTGCAGTCAACAACCGAAGGATGATGTAGCTGTTAGGTCTAAAAGCATGCTTTGCACTCTTTTTCCCTTGAATCGGTTTTGTCCCAAATGGGGTTTCCAGTAAGGTTCTTAACGAGGCAATAGTGGATTGTGCTAACTTAGAGTCGAAGACCAGTTTGGAATTGGAATTGATGGTCACACCAGCAGTATTCGAGCCCTCTCAAAGTTCGACCTCGAATACTGGGGGCCATCACCCTCGGGTTAAGATTTCTTACAAGGAAGGAAACATTTTGCTTTAACAGTTTAGGCTCGATGGATAGGATTTATTGTAAGGGCCAAACGGTCAAAAAAACCATGCCCGCGTAGACCTCCTAAGACATAATACGGGGCATTTACATGCTTACAATCATGTATATTACGCACGGGAATGAAAGAAAGTTTCTACCTTGCTGATACATATTTTATTCCTTAAAAGTATTGCATTTTGTTCCTTAAGAATATCAAGATCAAGGACTGCCTCTATCCGGATCCAAAAGATTACCTCCACTCGAGGACTATTGTCCAATACAAAACTTGGACAGCTCAGGTTGCCGAAACTCAGAGGCACAAAGCCTATTAGGCACTGCCCAAAATTAAAAGGCTATGCCACCATAAAATGGCGTGAATCCAAAGGATCGCCCCTACTCGTGGACTGTCGTCCAAGACAAACTCGGATTGCTCGGGTTATCGAAACCCAAAGGTTCAACGCCTATTAGGTAGTTCCTGAATTTAAAAGGCTACGTCCATCCTAAAAATGGTTCAGAGACATCCGAAGCCCATTATCGAAACATAAATCCTTCAAATAAAATCTAAAACCTATTCAAAGGTTACCCTCAGCAAATGTATAGTCTTAAAACACATAAATAAGCATCCTGGGGAATGCTTCCGGTTACCCCTAGTCCTTACAAGTTTCGAGCAAAGATTGCACCGAGGACAAGTCTTATTCGGACCCCCAAAAAAATGACTTATTACTATGTTTGATTCTCTGCTAAGGCATTTGAAATCTTTGCAATTGTGAAAGGATGCTAAAGATAATAGACTTGAAAATTTCCAAAAGGGAAAAAAGACTTTATATACATCCTAAAATATCTTTACAAAGGCCAATGAAAACAGCCTCAACAAAATAAATATGCAAGATACAAAACAAAAACAAAAAAATTCTAAGTCATCTCCGCCTGATCTTCACCGGAATCCGACCCATTATCAAAACCCTCGGGGCCTTCGGATTCTTCAGAACCATCTTCACCTTCGAGGTCAGCTAGCTTTTTGGCCTTGACCTCAAATTGTTTTGGCTCCTCGATCTCAGTAGATAGGTCGAAGCCTCGAACATGGATCTTTTTGATGGTCTCCCTTCGACATAAACGCTTCACGTACTCGACAATAGGTTTTAGGTGTGCCTTGGCTACATCGAGATCAACCCTACATTTGGACACTATCTCTTTGGTATTGGTGGAAGTTGTGCACATCTGAACCTTTATAGCTTCACAATCACCACCGAGGGTATCCCGCTCTGCCAGGGCCAAATTCAGTTGAGCTCAGAGTTTATCGTTCACCTAGGCCCAGTTATCACCTTCTCCTTCACCACCCAGAGTTGAACTTCTACCGATGCCAGCTAAGTCCAGGTAGTTTCCTTCTCCGAGGCCAATCGGTCCATTTTGCTCTTCCAACCATTGGCCATGGCCTGGACCTCATTCATTTCAGCTCAGAGCTGGTTTATCTAGTCAATATTTTGCTGAACCTACGAGGTTTGGTCATTAGTCCCCATGTCTTTGTCCTCAGTTCTAACTTTAAATATCTTTACTTGTTTGACCAAATCGGCATGTTCCCACCTCGAGGTCTCAGTCTCATTCTAAGCCCCGTCCACGCTGGCCTGAAGATCCTTGACGACACTTTCGTGCTGCTCACTAAGAAGCTTGTACATGTCCCTTTTTTGGGAAAACTCCTTAACCTCGAGCTCAAGTTGGTTGACCTTGTCCCGGTACTGAAGGAGGCTCTCGTGGTGGAATACAGAGACATACAAAATGATGACCAATAAACATTAGAAGTATAAAGACCTGAGTAAAGACTTGAAGGGTCATAGTGATGCCTTGCTCGATTCAGCACCTGCTGGGCCTCATTGAAAAGGCACGATACATCTACCTCATTCACCTTCCCGTGGTCCTCCTTGGTCACCGGGCATCGGAGGTAGCTCGCCACTCCCATGGGAGCTGAAAGGACCCAAGCATCTTTCGAGACGGTGATGATTATCGACCTCTTGTGGTCAGTATCCATACTCGGGGTCTTCCATAATGGCCGATTCCACGCCATAAAAAAAGTAACAAAGGGGATCATCCACACCATGAGCCCCTTCGTTGAATCGCTCATTCACTGCACGGTCCTCCTTGAGCATAGACTCAGCGTACGTGGATGACCCTAAAATGTCTATTACACCGGCCAGAGCAGAGACAGCGTCCCGAGGGGTCTCAACCCTCGTCTCCACATCGGTCTCCCGAACCTGAGGGGGATTGACCTCTATTGTCTCCCCCTCGGTTGTTGCCTGCTCTTCAGGGGAGGGCAGCCCATGGGCTATAAAAATATCAGCTTCCCCGGGCTCTTCGCTGATCCAGATGAGTGAGGCCGAGTCCAGTACTCGAGAACTAGAGCCTTTCTTCGGCTTATACTCTTTTTTTGGCTTTGCCACGGTGCTCGGGGAGCCCGAGTCCTTTCTTTTCTTTTTCTTCTTTTCCTTCGATGCAGCCCCAAGCTTCCCCAAAACTGAAGGATCAACGGACGAGGGCATGTCCTCGTTTCCTTCTAAGAGACTAAGATCAATGGTCTTATGCAAGCCTACAAAAGGAAAAGAGAGGAAATGAGAGTATGATACTAAAAATGGAGCCTAATATTACTTTTTTGGGAGAGAGATCTTATCGTGAGAACGAGCCTCCCAGCGGCCCTTTAAGAGTTCGTGCATGTGCGCTCAAAATAAGTCATCTGCTAAAAAATTCCCTCGATCCACTACTTGAACCGAGGACTACCATTTGGGACTCAAGCAACAGCTGCAACACCACAAATACTGGTGAGGGAAAAGAAGATAAACATAATATTGACATTGAAAGGAAAGTCGTGCATATATAATTCATTTCACTTCTCGAGGAATGACATAAAATCAGAAGGGATCAAGTCTTTGGTCTTCACTCGAACAAGGCATCCCTGCCAGCACCGATCCACTCCTTGTTTGGAAAGAGCTTGAAAAACATGAAGAAAAGGGTGAAAGATGTGCTAATTTGGGTGAAAATTAGGTAAAAAATTGCAACTTACTGAGAAATCTTGAAGAATGGAGGTAAAAATATAAGAGTGTGAAGAAGGGTAGTGATAGCCTGAAAACTCGAAAGTAGAAGCTTGGAAAAAGGTAAAAATGAATTAAGGAGGAAAGTATTTATAGACGTTTTGCGTCGTTTTATATTGAGAGATAAATTGTCGATGGCTGACACGTGTTAGAAGATGTAATGACATGACTGACGGATGTTTTAGATTCTTTGTTGTTTCTGTCATGGTGTATTGAATAAGGAATCGAAGTGCATATGTCGTTTCTCATTGTTTCAGTAAACTTACTCTCCAAGAAACGAGGGGACTATCAGTGTACGGGTAAAACCGAGCCCGTTGGACACCTTGGTTCTCGGTGAAATAAATGGGCCATAGACGTGACCGTAAGGAATCTAAATCAGGGCAGGGAGCCCCTCGAGTTGAGGTCGGGCAAAACACCTGCCCTCAAAAGAATCGGGGTCACGTCCCTCAGGTTCGATTCGGATCCCATAACTTTGGAAAGCATTATCAGATAATCGAGCACAAATAACAAAGGGTCGTATTATCCGTTCCTAGTCAAATGTCATGACGTGAATCTCGGCCCGTATCGGTAGATAATTAGTGATTAGCAAAATGGATTTTGTTTACCTTTTTATGGAATTGTACGTAGGTAAAACTCCCCTACTATATAAAAAAGGGTCTAATTATTTATTAGACACTTTTGTAACACGCATATCAAGGCAATATATTGTTACTTTTCTCGGTTCCTAAATTTTGCTCATCAACCTCTCTATTATTGTGAGTCCGGAATCGAAGGTATATATTTTATTAAAATATTACAGATTCTGGGATCACTTTTGCTATTGGTTTATCAATCTATTACGTATTTTATTTATTTATTCTAACACTATTAGTCGTTTGTATTGAACTAATCCACATATCCTTAATACCACTTATAAATGTCAAAACCCGAGTTCGCCCTCCGTGAACTGTCGTGACGGCACCTTGTCTCTAAGACTAGGTAAGCCTCTTACAATTTGCGGAAAAAGGAAACGAAAGATAAAAGAAGCCAAAAACTGCGGAATAAACATAAACAAAATGTTAAGGATGCCACTCAGCATATACAAATATAAACTCTCAACATAATCAACTCTCAAAATTCAGAATCTCATGAAATCACAAGTTGTTGAATAACAACAAAGCGTTCTAACTCGAGAATGTCTAAACAAAAGAAAAGTACAAAATGGATATAACTAAAATGGGAATAGATAGGGATTCCTCGATCTGTGGCCGTGGCAGATATACCTTGAAGTCTCGTATGGATTGCCTCACCTCAAAGATAGTAGGGCTAAGTCGAAGAACCTGGATCTGCACACGAAAAACATGTGCAGGAAATGGCATGAGTACACCACAGCGGTACCCAGTAAGTGCCAAGCTTAACCTCGGTCGAGTAGTGACGAGGAAGGTCAGGGCCCTACCGATCATATACATATATATAAAGAAATGAAACAGTATGAAGTAACACAGGATAATAAAGAATAACACAAATACAATGGAGAGAAAAGCACACAGAGATAGCAATCGTGGATCTACCAGGACACCGCGTTGTAGTCCCCAAATATAAATATCCAGTAGATCTCCCGAGTGTCGTCCCGTAGTCCAACTCGTAGTGTGCAGGGGATCTACCAGAATATCAATCCGTAGTCCAAAATGTAAACATCTGCACTGGGGGAATCAACTGAGTGTAGTCCTATAGTTCCAATATAAATATACAGGGGGATCTACCGTAATAACAATCCATAGTCCCAAATAAATCGGGAAGAGGATCTACCGGGATAGCGCTCGTAATCCCAAAGTAAACACACAGCATAAACACGAAGAATATTCAATTCAATCCAATTTCATACCAAGGTAAAACAAGTATTTTTAACCTAGCATGCTCTACCGAATTCAAATAAAGAAGTTTGAGCAAGCAAAGCAATTAAGTCACATAGGCATGCTTCCCTAAGCTAACAGTAGGCTTAAATTGCAAGTAGTATAAATGGGGAAGGAAACACAGTTATAGTTACTTAATGAAAATAGGATTTTCAACGATTAGCACATGTACGCACTTGTCACCTCACGTACAAGGAATTTCATATATCAACAATACCAAATCCTAAGGGGAGTTCCCCCACACAAGGTTAGGCAAACCAGTTACCTCGAACCAGCTCAATCAACTCGATATCACGTTCTTGCTACGAGTACCCAACTCCGAATAGCCCAAATCTATTAACAGTAAATGCATAATGTAAATATAACTTCAAGTAACTAATTCAACTAAATTAATTCGAAGCTAACACGTGAAATTACAAAAATTGACCAAAAAGCCCCCAGGCCCACGTCTCAGAATCGGATAAAAATCATAAATTATGAACAACCATTCACTCACGAGTCTAACCATACCAAAATCCCTCAAATCTGATACCAAATCCTCGATCAAAACCCCAAAATTTGGCCTAAGAACTTTTCTCAACTTTTCCCCAAATTTTCATCCCAAATCCGAAATTAAATGACAAAATTAAGATTTGATTATGGGAATAAGCCTAGAAATGGATTAGGAATCGTTACCCACTGATTTCCTTTCAAAATCCTCCCAAAATCGCCCTCAACCGAGCTCCAAATTGTTTTTCCAAGTTTTGATTTCAAACCCTCAAAATTTCCTATTTCTGCCCAGCTACTTCCGCATCTGCAGTCCACTGACCGCACTTGTGGTCCCGCACCTGCGGAAAAAGCATTGCACGTGTGAAAATCACTTAACTGGTTGGGTTTGCATTTGCGGTCCTTTGGCCGCATCTGTGGTCTTGCATTTGCGGTCACCCACTCGCACCTGCGATTTCCTGGAGCCTGGGCCAATTTTGCTTCTGTGGTCACCAAGCCACTTCTACGGTACCGCACCTGCAATCCCACACACGCATGTGCGGTTATGACAGGTTAAGCACTCAATTTTTTTTTTCTGATTAAAACCAAAACCAAACCAAAATTTAATTGGTTTTTAAAATTCAAAACCAACCTAAGTCCAAAATCAACTTTCGTTAAGAACCCAAAACTTACCCGAGGCCCCCGGGACCTCAACCAAGTATGCCAACCAATCCTAAAACATCATACGAACTTATTCCCACCCTCAAATCACATCAAACAACGGTAAAACCACAAATAACTCTCCAATCCAAGCCTAAGGATTCCCAAAACTTCCATATTCCACTTTCGATCAAAAACTCTAACAAACCTCATCTGAATGACCTAAAATTTTGCACACATGTCACGTTCAACACAACGGAGCTACTCCAACTTTTGGAATTCCATTCCGACCCCGATATCAAAATTTCACTATCAAACCAGAAACTCCAAAAATTCGACTTTCGGCATTTCAAGCTTGAATAAGCTACGGACCTCCAAAATAGAATCTCAACACGCCCCTAAGCCCGAAATCACCCAACAGAGCTAACGGAACCAATGGAATTTTATTCTGAGGCCAAATTTTGCTTCGACTACGGTCCAAATTCTAAAGTTTAAGCTCTCATTTAGGGACTAAGTGTCCCAAAACAGTCTGAAACTCAAAACAAATCATCCCGGCAATGCACAATAGCAGAAACAAACACGGGGAAGATAGATAATAGGGGATCGGGGCGTTAATTCTTAAAACAACTGGTCGGGTCAAAACATCCTGCCCCTCTTAAAACATTTATTCGTCCTCGAACGAGCATAGAGACATACCTGAAATAGTAAAAAAATGAGGGTAACGGCTACACATATCCTGCTCGATCTCACAAATCGCCTCTTCGACCTACTGACCCCGCCACAGAACCTTCACCGATGCAATATTCTTTGATCTCAGCTTTCGAACATGCATGTCCAATATCGCCACTGGCTCCTCAACATAAGATAGCTCCTTGTCCAACTAGACTGAAGTGAAATCTAACATGTGCGATGGACCACCGTGATACTTTTGGAGCATCGAAACATAAAATACCGGATAAGCCCTTGCCAAGCTGGGAGGTAAGTCAAGCTCATAAGCAACCTCCCCAACATGTCTCAATATCTCAAAAGGACCAATAAACCTCAGACTCAATTTCCCTTTCTTCCCAAATCTCATAACGCGCTTTCACAGGAGAAACTCGAAGCAATACCCGCTCTCCATTCATATAGGAAACATCACGAACCTTCCGATCTGCATAACTCTTCTGTATGGACTGCGATGTGCGAAGTCTATCCTGAATAACCTTAGCCTTCTCCAAGCGTCCTGAACCAAGTCTGTGCCCAATAATCTAGCCTCACCCGGCTCAAACCAACCTGTCGGGGATCTACACCGCCTACCATACAAAGCCTTATACAGTGCTATCTAAATGTTGGACTGATAACTGTTGTTGTATGCAAACTCGGCAAATGGCAAGAACTGATCCCAAGAACCTCCAAACTCCACCACACATGCACGGAGCATATCCTCAAGAATCTAAATAGTGCGCTCGAAATGTCCATCATCTGGGGCTGAAATGCTGTACTCAACTCCACCCAAGTACACAACTCATGATGTGCGGCCCTCCAGAACCGTGATGTGAACTGAGTACCTCTATCTGAAATAATGGAAACTGGAATACCATGTATACGAACAATCTCCCGGATATAAATCTTTGCCAACCACTCCGAAGAATAAGTAGTACACATAGGAATGAAATGCGCAGACTTGGTCAACCGATTCACAATCATCCAAAAGGAATCAAACTTCCTCAAAGACCGTGGGAGTCCAACTACGAAGTCAATGGTGATCATCTACCACTTCTACCCCGGAATCTCTATCTGCTGAAGCAAACTACCTAGCCTCTGGTGCTCATACTTCACCTGTTGACAATTGAGGCACTGAGCTACAAATCCCACTATATCTTTCTTCATCCGTCTCCACCAATAATGTTGTCTCAAAACCCGGTACATCTTCGCGGCACCCGGGTGGACAAAATACCTCGAACTATGGGCCTCCTCTAGAATTAACTCTCGAAGCCCATCAATATTGGGTACATATAACCGACCCAGCATCCTAAATACCGTTTCATCACCAATAGTCACATATATGGCATCACCGTGCAAAACCTTTTCCTTAAGGACAAGAAAATGAGCGCCATCATACTGACGCTTGTTGATACCCAATTTTTTCCTATATACTTTTATATGCAAAATACTTTCAAAATAGAATAACATGTATATATAAGCATTCCCAAGAGTGTTGGTATTTTTCCCTAATTTGTAAAGATCTTAAAATTAATTTATTGTCTATTTTAGCAGTATAAAATCAAATAATAATTCCCAATATTATCATTTTGGTAAATAATTTATTTTTATCCTCATATTTACATCAAAATATAATTAATGTAATTTTTTTATATTTTTACAAATATATTTGGTATTTTTAAAGCTAAATTGCATGTAATTGCAATTATAGCCTATTTTACGATTAAAGGCATTTTATAATTATAAAATTATTTCCAGTATTTTTAGACTAACATTTATATAGTATTTGTTGGCTCAGTATTTTTAATTTACTTTTAAAATCATTATTACTATTTTTTATAAAATAAAATGTAAAAATTGGCTATTTAACATTTAGCCCATTTCTATTTCAATTACAACCTCATTTCTTTTCAATTTTAACCTTAAATTGACCCCAATTCTGCCTCAAATTAAACCTAAATTACCCCACCCCTGACCCAATTTAAAAACCCACCTGGCTCCCCTTTGATCCAGGCTGTTGATCATTTTGATCAACGACCACAACTTCCCCATTCCTTTTTTAATTCCCAAACCCCCTTGACCTAATTCATTCCACCTGAGATGCCACCTTCGAACCCTCTTCGTCTCAAACTCTCTCGAACCTCTCCAAAACCCTAATCGTTTCCCACCTTATCTCACCATATTTCCACCAGAATCCATGGCATCTCCGGCCATGGACGGTCTGTACTCATCCTTTCTCACCATCTGACCTAAGCTATTCAATATTTGAAGCCCAACTTTGATGGCCCCCTTCAGATCCTTCTCAAATCGGTAGAACTATGGCTTCTCCGACCATTATTGTAGCATGTTCAAGTAATATGAGTCTTTTCGACTCAGGATCTGACTCTCTTCAAGACCTTTCTCATTTCTAGGGTTTTCTATGCAACTCTAAGCCATCTAAGGTTATACACTTGCTTATTTTCTTAGATCTATGATATGTCTGGGCTTTACTTGACATTTTAAAGGTTTTCCCAAAATTTCTATTTCAAAATTGTTCAATTTCGATTTTAGGGTTTCTGAAAAAGTTTCTTCAAATATCTTTCTGATTCTTTCTGTTCTTTATTTATGTGTGATCATCTATGTTAGGCTCGTATGTTTTCTTTTCGACTACGCATGAGGTTTCTCTTTTTCTCTTTCTATTATGCAAGATTCTTCTATTTTTGTTGTTATTCCTGTACTCGCATGTTAATCCGTATTGTTTTCCATATTCTTTGCTATATGTGTTAATGGTTGAGTTCTTTGATTTTGTTCACTTTACTGTCTCATCTACTTTTGTTTAAAACTCGTATCATCTCTTTCTTCCGAACTTGTTTAAATTCCGAGTTTTCTCAAACATGTTCTCTTGACCTTGAATCAGTGTTCTTTCTATCGTGTGTATTTGTCTCTCATAAGTCTTTGGGAAAAATTTATGAGCCTCTTTCAATGACCTGTTTTCTCACCTGTATGTCTGACTCAATTCGAAACCCTAGGATTTGGGGGTTCTTTGGCAAGTGGTATTAGGTTTTTGCTTTGGGACCCTAGGCTTTCAGACTCACTAAGAGTCTGCAACTGAACTTGAATCCCTTTTCTTGTGACTCTAAGGCTTTCAGTTAGACTTTTTTTTCTAAGTAACCTGAAGATTCCTTCTGCTTGATTCGTATGCTTTATATATGAGAAATTTCTCTTTCAAAAGGTTTTTTTACCAACTAATTCTAAAATCCTTTTAATAAGGCTGGCGAATTGTCACTGATTTTTTTCTTCGATTGAACCTCCTTTACCTTTCTTAACTTGGTTCATTCAAATTGGACTTGTAATTTTGGTTTCATGGTTTTGATTGATTCCCTTGTCATATTTGGCAAAAATCGTGTACTATTGATTGTTTTCCTTAAATAATTTCTATGTATTTACCCCTTTTGTGCTACTTTGAAAGGTTTTAATTGAAATTTCTTTCCTTAACTAGCTTTTACCCGTTGGAATTAGAATCCCTTAACCAAAGGGAGACTGATTTCAATGATGTTTACTTGCCTTTCTTACTTGTTTCTCTGCACTATAAAAGGGACTGCCCTTCTGCACTTTTAGGACGACTTCATCTTCACACAACCTTCACACCACTAGTCCTTAACTTCCAATTCAATACTTGCACACTTGCAATACTATTTTGAATTCAATACTCTTCTCTGCTTGAGATATTTTGGAACTACTTTGCTTGCAGCTTGGCTATTTCAAGACTACTGTTTTTACTTATTTTTCCCCTGAAACTGGTATGTTCTGATTTAACTTTTTTGCCTCACCCCTCTGTGCCTATTTACAGTTTTCTACAATCTTGTTTACTTTACTGCTCATAGTCAATGACTTATGCTAATTATGTTCTTTCCTTGCATCTGTTTTTGTTATGAGCCCCTACCCCATATTCCCTTTGATGTGTCTGAGTTAAGGCTCATGGCCTGGCAGTATTCAAATTGTTACCCAGGTCAGAACCTGGTCCACAATGGATCCTAACTCTTAAGATTTAGCTGCCATGCTGGTCAGGGGTGTGCCAGCATTCCCAATTGTTGGGAAATACCACCAGCCTGCCATGGCTTTTCCTAATTCCCCCCTATGCACTTACACTTATTCTTAGACTCTTAAGTCTTGTCCCCCTCTTATGAGCCTTGCTTTGGGACCTTGAGCTCCCTCTGAACTTGGACATCTGAGGGCTGGCCCTTCCACACTTCACTACAATCTTAATTCTGCAATGTGTTTGGGGTGTAAGCATTGCCCGGAGCCCTTTGAGACTCTTGGGAACTTTGACACATCCCAAATATGAGAAAGGCTTTTGGAAATATGATCATGGAAGTTGGTTTATCTTATATTGTTAGACTTTGAGTCTGAATTAGGATGTTTGGTTGTAGCAGGAACTTCTGATGTAATTTTACTTTCTTTTTTTTTTCTGATTCATTTGGGCCTGTAATAATTTGTAATAACTATTGGGGATGGCTAGTGGAAAGGGATAGGGATGAATGTATGCAGAGGGTCGAAAACTTGCCTATAGGATTTTCTGATTTCTGCATTCTCATCTTAGAACTCATGCCTATAAGATTCTTTGCACTTCTGCATTCTCATCTTAGAAACCATGCTTATAAGTATTTTTCTACATTTCTGCATTCTCATCTTAGAACCCATGCCTATAAGTTTTTCTGCATATAGAAATCCTGCCTATAAGTTCTGCATTTCTGCATATAGAAAATCATGATCATAGTTTTTCTGCACTTCTGCATATTTATGTCATTAGGCAAACAATCATAGGTTTAATAATAATCAACTTTATCCTAGAAAACATGCCTATAGGACTCTTGCATCTATGTAATCATTTAAAACCAATAACGCTTAGATAACTTGCCTATAGGAATAATCAATCGAATCAGCTTCGCTTATTTCATCTATGAGTCTAAAGCCAGTCGTACGATCGTTTAAAATCTACAACTCTTTTGTTTATAAAACTAGTAATCCTTTCTTTAAAATCAGTACGCTCTATTAGATATCATATCTATAGGTCTCACTTAGTCAAACCATTAGGTAATTAATTAACTGTGTCAGGTTTTGATAACTACAACCAGACAAGGCTAATTCAGACTTCTCATCTAAGAAAAATGTGATAAATCAGCCTGTCCTAACGCTTTTAAATTTAATTCAGACCATAATCAGTATTTGAAGGCATGCTATATATTTGCCTTTAAGTGAGGAGGCCTGTTTGAGCCTTAACTGCTATTTGCTTTTTCCCTATTTGCTTATGTGTTTTGTTTGTCGCCTAGTCTTTTATTCTTTTTAAAACTCTGAAAAGCCCCAACTCCCTCCCCTTTAGGATTAGCAGTCTCAATGCCTCCGGGACTGATGGGATCAGGATGGGTAATAGTATACAATAAGTAACGATACTATTCTGCGCTTTAATACCTTAACGGGGTAGGAAGGGTATATATGGATATGATGACCGCACGATAATACCACGTGTATAAATGGTTACCGGGTGTTGCGTGGGGCGAAACATGTTATTTATAAGCCTAGGACCCCCTCCCTCTTTATGTGCTTATGCCCTTTTTTTAGAATTTTCTTTAAAACTATCAGTTTTAGCGCTTTTAAACCTTGTATTTTGCTTTAATCATTCAAAACCTCTTTAGATTTCCTGCACTGTTTCCTCTTCCAAATCTCCGCCCATTTCATCTCTCTGTTTGATTATTTGCATCAGTTATTTTTTCCCCCTATTTTCTGCACCTATACATCCTTTAAAATAATTATAAAATTGCCTATTTCTAAACTTCAACACGCTTTTAACTTTTAAACATTCCCCTACTTGTAATCGTTATGTGGAAATTATTTTGTATGTTTATTTGTTGATTATATTTAAAGTCACAATTGTAGCATGGCCAGGAACCACACTAGTGGATCTTGGGGGGTGCCTAACACCTTCCCCCCGAGATAATTTTAAGCTCTTACCCATTCTCTGGTTCTTCTTCTCTTTGAATTTCTTAGTGTCCTAATGCACTTAATCATTAGGTGGCGACTCTTCAATTGCAAACCCAATTCCAAAAAAGGAAATGAGTTGTCCGCCCAAATGTCATAAAACCGATTTCGACTTTAGAAAAAAGGGGCATCGACAGCATGGTGACTCCGCTGGGCATATTCTTTAGGCTTTTACCATTTCATGATACTTGTTACTGTATTTCATCTTATTACCTTTATTTAATGTCTTTTTCTCTTTTCTACTACAAAACTGACTTGGCTCTTTGTTTTCTTTTCTTTAATACTTTCTTTTACCACTTTCCTTCAATACTGTTGTAATTATGAGCAATTATTGTAACCATTACTTTATGAACGTGCAAATACGTGACAACTTGTTCCATTCTTGTAATTGCACATTCAACATCATATTCCACTCGTGCCAAACAAATACCATAGCAACGCTTATAATGAGTGGTTGTGCCCTTCCGATATTATCACCCCCTAAATTTGGCAAAGGCGTATTTGCGGTAAAACCAGTCGATCATAGGTGCAGTCGACGGTTCTGTGCCTTTCCTTCTTGAGTTGTCCGCTCAAGGGTACCAGTCTAAAACCCTATAGAAACCTTACTTTGTTTAAATGTGTATGCATCAATGTCAAAACCTAGTCGAGTCAGTTATGTTGTCCACATAATGACTCTTTAAGATAGCCTTGTCCAAAGTCCACTGGTTTTCCTTGAAACCCAAACGGACATTGCCACGTCTGTACATTTATTTGGAGAACTAAATGTTGCTTATGCCAATTATTGATATTTAAATAGTCGAGTCTGGCAGGAGTAAAGGTAACACTTTGTTTTGCAGAAAATGAGGCATGAAGTCCCCGGATTCGGCATAGTAACCAACATCCACCCAAGGTTGCTAAGATGGTGGGAAGACCTTCACTCCAATGATCAGAACCTCTTCCGCAAATACTTGGGAAATTTCCCTTCTCTTCTAGAAATCTAACCCAACAACAAAATCATAGAGGCTACAACTCTATTATGGGATGGCGTTAGGTTGGTGTTCCGCTTTGGGGACCTTGAAATGAAACCATTGCTGGAGGAAATAGGAGGGCTAGCTGGTATCCCCTGGGAAACTCCGGGTTTACTTATGCCAAAAAATCGCAAGGGTAGGGGTTTTCTCAAAATGATGGGACTAAAGAAGAATACAGACTTAACCTACTTGAAGGATTCCTACATTCCTTTCGACTATCTGTACGAAAGATACGGCCATAGCAAGTCTTACCGCACTTACCCAGATGAATTCTCCCTCACATCATTGGGGCATATCCAGAGAAGAGTCTTCGTCTTTACGTTATGCTTTTTGGGGATGATAGTGTTTCCTATGAAGAAGGCTAGGATCCATACCAGACTGGCCATGGTCACCAAGACTTTAATGGAAGGAATTGGCGGGCAACCTTTTAGCATAGTACCTATGATCATTGCAGAGATATACTGAGCCCTAGAAAATTGTCAACGAGGGTCCAAACACTTTGAGGATTGTAACTTACTACTCCAACTTTGGCTCATGGAGCACCTCCAAAGGAGTGAATATCGGCAAGAGATCCTGCGCAGAGACTGGGATGATCATATCGCCTTCCATCAGCCAAGGTGAATGAAATATATCCCTAACATGGTTGCCCAACCAGGAGATGCTAAAGGGTGGGTAGAGTTGTTCAAAAATCTAAAAGAGGACCAAGTGCAATGGATGTTCAAATGGTTCCCTGCTGAAGAGTTCATTGTCCGATCTCGGGGTGCACCATTTCTTATACTCATCGGTCTGAGAGGAACTTATCCTTATGTCCCTCTCCGAGTCATAAGGCAGGAAGAAAGAAAGCAGGTTATACCAAGGGTCGACAAAATGAGTCACTTCAGGGTCGACTTTCAAGATGACGATAGTCCATACAAGTGTCAAGCCCAGCATATGTAGCACAACAAAATCATCCTGGGAAAGGATTCCATTGAACCAGACAGGTACCATGCTGGTTATACTCCAAACTATCCAAGTTTGTTGGAAGACGATCATAGTGGTTTAGGGCAACCCAGGTTTGTTCGAGGTCATAAGGTCATCGACGAATAGGCTGAAGTACAGGTTAAGTACAATCAATTGTGCAAGAGGATTCGGGAATGTGAAAGTGAGCACCAGGAAATTCAAGAAGCCCATCAAAAGCTGACTGAAGAATGGAAAGATATGGTTGTCAGCGCCAACAAGCGACTGGGTATTTGGAGCGGGATTTAGTTTAACTGGAAAGGAAGTTCATCCAGAGGATTTAAAACTGCCAGAATGCTAAAAGAAACAAAAGAGGACACTTGGCTAGAGCCTACTTGCTGCTGGGACTACGTGAGCTAGTAAAGCTGTTCGATGGAGCTAAAGATGTCGAATATGGGGAAGGCCCTTCCGGGACCAAGTAGTTAGGAGTCTTTTCTTTGCTTTAAATGTAATAAGGCCAATGGCCATTAGTGACATTTTATTTTCGCTATTTTAGTGTCATTTTGGGATTCGTCTTATTTTTATCAATAAAATGAGGCATTTAGCATTATAAGTTCTCCAAATCAACTTGTCGCTAGGCCTACCTTGGGCACAACGAGGCTCCCAAATTAGGTCACGATTTATATTCTTGCACTATGTGTTTAAATATTGTAACGGTTTCTTCTCACAATCCACAGTAACTTGTTACCTTTTGTTTTTAATTTTTTTATTCCCCTTTCCCAAAGGTTAGTTCGTGCACTCTGGCATCGCCATCATATTCCACAAGATCCAAGGGTCCTCCGCCTCCTCCTCCTCTGAGTCCTATCAGAAACAAGAACAAGGAAAAATGGAAGATTTGCGCAACATCAGAAAGGAGAGCTCAGTTGAAAGGGTAGAGACTCCTTAGGGTATTCAGGTTTCCAAGGAAAGTGCCTCCCAGCTCGAACAGAAGTTATTGAAATTTCAAAGAACTGGACCAAGTTCGGAACTTGGCAAGCTTGTCTTTTTACCTCACTACCCCAGATGTAAACTTCCCCAACACTAAAAATCCCACACCTTCGCAAAACATCCCGAAATCGCAAAACCAACCCACTCCCCATCACCACTGCAACACATGCCACACTTCAAGCAACACCCCACTTCTCATCCCTAAACCACTAAACTCCACAAATGATCATCACCACAACAACCCCATCTATGTGGAAACCATACCATACCACATTCAGCCCACCTTAAGCACAACTGAGTCTGATGACAAAGACTCTCTTATCAAAAATCTGGCCGCAGAATTCAAGAAGCTGACTATCCGAGTTTAGGGTGTTAAAGGAAGCAAGGGGATCGAGGGACTGAATTATGAAGACCTTTGAATTCAACCAGATGTCGAACTGCCCGAGGGGTACAAAACTCCCAAGTTCGAGATGTTCGATGGCACCGGGGATCCCAGAGTTCATTTAAGGACATACCGCGACAAACTAGTCGGAGTAGGAAAAGATGAAAATGTTCGCATGAAGCTCTTTATGAGGAGTATGAAAGGGGATGCTCTATCTTGGTACATTAGCCAAGACCCAAAGAAGTGGTCGAATTGGGTAAGTATGGCATCCGATTTCATGGACAGGTTCATATTCAAAAT
The DNA here is from genome assembly GCA_026770625.1 of Nicotiana glauca. NCBI lineage: Eukaryota > Viridiplantae > Streptophyta > Magnoliopsida > Solanales > Solanaceae > Nicotiana > Nicotiana glauca. The sequence continues at coordinate 109,518 of MU740680.1, forward strand.
GGAGAATGCGTCAGATGTGTTCTATATCCAGAACTTGAAAAAAAAACCTACGGAGACATTCCATGAGTATGCTACTTGTTGGAGATCAGAAGATGATAAGGTCAGGCCGACTTTAGAAGAAGAACAAATGAACAGGTTTTTCGTCCGGGCTCAAGACCCATAGTACTACGAAAGGTTGATGTTGATTTTAGGCCAGAAGTTTTCCGACATTATCAAGCTAGGGGAGAGGATCGAGGAAGGTATCAAAAGTGGTATGGTCACTAACTTTGAAGCATTACAGGCTACCAACAAGGCTCTACAGTCTGGTGGCACGTCCAAGAAAATGGATGTGAGTGTCGTGACAGTTGCACAGAGAACAAAATCCTCAATCAAATACCAAACCTACACATTACCTCCACTCACATATCAGCCTACCCAAAATTATCAAGCACCCTCGCCCTCTTACTAAGCTTCACCACCTACTTACCAATCATCTCCTCCTCCTGCATATCAGCCTACTTTACCCAAGTACTCCCAACCCGCACACGTCTACCAAGCCTACAATACCCAACAAGCCCACTATCAATCACCTCCCCCTCGCCAAAATTTCCTTAGACCCCGACAAAACTTCGACCGCAAACCTCCCAAATAATACACCGTCATTGCCAAACCAATCGACCAGCTGTATGAAAGGCTTAAAGCTGCGGGTTACGTCACCCATATCCCTTCCATAACTCCAGAAAATCCTTCCCAATGGGTCAATCCAAACAAAACATGTGCATACCATTCCGGCATGAAGGGGCATACCATTGATGAATGCCGATCTCTGAAGGATAAGATCCAAGCTTTGATTGACAACAAGATCATCGTGGCAAAAGAGCCTACTCTGAATATCCGCAACAACCCTCTACCAGACCACAAGGGTGGAGGTGTTCACATGATTGAGATAGAAGATGACTGGGACCCCAAAGGATCGATCGGATTAATCGCTGAAGGTGATGAGCCAAAGAAACCAACAGTCACACTTAATCTGATTGTTATCCAGATGCAGCCTTCTGAAGACGCTGAAGTGAACATGTCCATACCACTCGAGTTCGAAGCACCTTCTTCTACAAAAATGCTAGGACTGATTGAAGTCAAGTTTGGGTACCCAAAGGCACCTATGCCATTTGAAGTTGCTATGTTACCTTCCAAAGCAAGGGTACCCATTCCAGTGGCAATGTCAGCCATAGCACCATTCCATACGAAGGCCATCCCTTGGGATTACACAGCCGAGGCAAGGAGAAAAGGAAAAGCCAAAACCGGAGAAGCAGTTGCGGCACAGGATATTACAAGAACTGGTAGGGTTTATACTCTGGAACATTTAGTTGAATCAAGTAAGCACACCTCTGGACGGCCTACTAAAACTGGGCTCGATGATCAACTAAATAAAACACCAGCACAGATCTCCATCTTAGCTCTGCTGCAAAACTTTGATGCACATAAGAATGCCTTGTTAAAGATACTGAGTGAGGCATATGTATCCAGCAACATAACTGGAGGAGAAATGGCAAACATGGTGGGACATGTATTGGAAAGTCACAAAATCACTTTCCACGAAGATGAGCTGCCATCGAAAGGTCTAAGCCACAACAAAGAATTGCACATCACTGTGCAGTGCGAGGATTATTTCATCACCATAATTCTTATCGACGGAGGGTCCAGCCTCAATATTTGTTCCTTGGTGACTCTCAGAACATTGGGAAAGAGCCTGTATGAGATCAAGGATGGAGTCATCAATGTCAAAGATTTCGACGGTTCCCAAAGGTACACTATTGGGGAAATCAGTTTATGTCTGCAAATGGGACCCACTTCGTTCGATGTTGATTTTCAAGTAATAAAAATCCCGGCGTCTTACAACTTGCTATTGGGACGGCCATGGATTCATGCCGCTGGAGCTGTAACATCAACCCTACATCATGCAGTGAAGTTTAAGTGGAATCACCAAGAGCTGATTATTCATGGCGACGGTAGCAATCCCATATACAGCCGCCAGACCATCCCAGCAATCGGAGGAAAAAGAAAGATAGGCGGAGAAACCTACCACCACATCGAGTGAGTCAACGATGTGGACAAGGATAAATGGTGGGATAACAAAATCGAAAGCATATTGAACTGGTGCGGATATGAACCAGGCAAGGGACTCAGAAAAAATCTCCAAGGAATTGCTAAGGCTATCAAGTTGAAGAAACACGGTACTACTTTCGTTTTGGGATATGAATACACTTAGGAGGAGTTCAGCCACTGGTCGCCACCATGGTGCATTCCCTACTACCCACTGGAACATTCGATACCTCGCTTGGAGCAGACCTTCCAGCCAGCCAACATTATATGTGGGTTGGAAGAAGAGGAAGCACTGGCCGGCGATGAGGAATTTGTTTTTGGAAGATGATAATATGGACTGTTATGTCATTTTAAAGGGGGAGGGGGAGGAAGGCCCTTCTATACAGGCTGTGAGCCAAGGAGCATTCCTCAACAATTAGTCCATCAGAACCACCAGGGCCCAGAAAGCTTTGGGGTAGCAAGGCTGAAAAAAGCACCATGCATTATCTTTAGTTGACTTTCTTTTTGCATTTTAATTTTTGAAATAAGAGCTCTAATGTTTAAAACAATTATGAAATTTATCAAATTGTTTCATTTTCTTATAAATCATTCTCTTATTACTTTTTATCATTTACTTTATTTACACAGCATTACTATTACTTATCTTGATGAACCGACGATTGTGACATGCAACGAGACAATGCAACAAACGGATATAGACTTAGAAGAAGATGATATACCAGAAGAGGTTGTTAAAGAGGTTGAGGATTTCGAGAATAGACCTAATTCTAACTTAGACGAGACTGAGATTGTTAACTTGGGAGATGCAGAAAATGTCAAATAAACGCGCATCAGTGTCCACATGTCGCCATCAGAGAAGGAAAAGTACACGGAATTCCTAAGGGAATACGAGGACATATTCTCCTGGTCATATGATGATATGATTGGTCTTAGTACATCCATTGTGGCTTACAAACTGCCAACCGATCCTGCATGCCCATCAGTAAAACAGAAGCTCAAAAAGTTCAAGCCGGACATGAGTTTGAAAATCAAGGAAGAAGTCACCAAGCAAGTCAAAGCCAAGGTTCTCAGGGTAGTAGAGTATCCAACATGGTTAGCCAACATCGTGCCAGTACCGAAGAAGGACAGGAAGGTTAGAGCCTATGTCGACTACCGGGACCTCAACCGGGCTAGTACCAAAGACGACTTCCCCTTTCCAAACATACACATTCTAATTGACAAATGCGCCAAGCACGAGCTGCAATCGTTTGTGGATTGTTTTGCTGGGTATCATCAGATCTGGATGGACGAAGAAGATGCTGAGAAAACAGCTTTCATTACACCATGGGGGGTGTATTGTTACAAGATGATGTCATTTGGGTAAAGAATATTGGGGCCACCTATATGAGGGCCATGACTACTATTTTTCATGACATGATACACAAAGAGATCGAAGTGTATGTAGATGATGTTATCATCAAGTCCAAGAAAGTCACCGACCACATGGAAGATTTGAGGAAGTTCTTCAACAGACTGAGAAGGTACAACCTGAAACTGAATCCCGCTAAATGTGCATTCGGGGTTCCCGCAAGAAAACTACTTGGTTTCATTGTGAGTTGTCGAGGAATAGAACTGGACCCATCAAAGGTCAAAGCCATCCAGGAATTGCCACCACCAAAGAACAAGAAAGAGGTTATGAGTTTCTTGGGGAGACTTAACTACATCAGTCGGTTCATAGCTCAGTCCATTATCATTTGTGAGTCGATCTTTAAGATGCTGAAGAAGGACGCCGCTACCAAATGGACTGATGATTGTCAGAAAGCCTTTGATAGAATAAAGGAGTACCTATCAACACCCCCAGTTTTGGTTCCACTTGAGCCAGGTAGACCCCTACTACTCTACCTTGCAGTGTTGGATGGAGCATTCAGTTTCATTCTTGGTCAACATGATGAAACGGGAAGGAAGGAACATGCCATTTACTATCTCAGCAAGAAGTTCACCCCATACGAGGCCCGGTATTCTCTGTTGGAACGCACTTGTTGTGCTTTGACTTGGGTAGCTCGGAAGCTGAGGGACTATTTCTGTGCCTATACTACGTATCTCATATCAAGAATGGATCTACTGAAGTATATCTTTCAGAAGCCCATGCCCACCGGCAAACTAGCCAAGTGGCAAATCCTGCTGAGTGAATTCAACATTGTTTACGTGACTCAGAAGGCAATAAAAGGACAAGCACTAGCAGATCATCTTGTCAAAAATCCCGTGGACGGAGAATACGAACCTCTAAAGATGTATTTTCCTGACAAAGAGGTATCCTTCGTAGGAGAGGATATTGCAGAATCCTATGATGGCTGGAGAATGTTTTTTGATAGAGCAGCAAACTTCAAAGGAGTTGGTATAGGAGCAATCCTAGTATCAAAAACCTTCCAGTATTATCCGGTGTCTGGCAAGCTCAGGTTCCCGTGTACCAACAATATGGCCGAATACGAAGCTTGCATCTTAGGGCTCAAGCTGGCCATTGACATGAACATTCAGGAATTATTAGTGATCGGAGATTCAGACCTGCTTATACATCATGTCCCAGAAGAATGGGCAACCAAAAATTCCAAGATACTCCATTATCTACATCATGTACAGGAGTTGAGGAAGAGATTCACAAAGACAAAGTTTCAGCATGTCCCTAGAGTCCATAATGAGTTTGTCGACGCATTGGCTACCCTATCATCTATGATTCAGCATCCAGATAAGAACTTCATAGATCCTATTCTGGTGAGGATTCATGATCAACCAGCTTGCTGTGCTCATGTCGATGAAGGAGCAGATGGAAAACCTTGGTTTCATGACATCAAGGAATATTTGGCAATAGGAGAATATCCAAAACTTGCAAACGCTACTCAGTAGCGCACACTTTGAAGGTTATCCAATCACTTCTTTCACAGTGGAGGAATCATGTATAGAAGGACTCTAGATTTGTGGTTGTTAAGGTGTGTCGAAGCAAAAGAAGCATCCAGGCTACTGGAGGAGATTCATGCGGGGACCTGCGGTCCACATATGAATGGTTGTCTTAGCCAAGAAAATACTCCGAGCAGGCAATTTTTGGATGACTATGGAAATGGACTGCATCCAGTATGTCCGAAAGTGCCATTGCTGTCAGATACATACAGACATGATAAAGGTGCCTCCAAATGAGCTTACTGCAACAAGCTCGCCAGGGTTGTTCTCCACTTGGGGAATGGATGTTATCGGACCTATAGAGCCCACCGCATCAAAGGGGCACAGGTTCATACTAGTGGCAATTGATTATTTTACCAAATGGGTTGAAGCAGCATCATATAAGGCAGTGACCAAGAAAGTCGTGGCAGACTTTGTTTGTGACCGTATCGTTTATCGGTTCGGCATCCCAGAGTCAATCATTACTGATAATGGTTCCAATCTTAATAGTGACTTGATGAAAGCCATGTGTGAAACCTTCAAGATCAAACACAAGAATTCTACAGCTTACTGACCTCAGATGAATGGAGCTGTAGAAACGGCCAATAAGAATATCAAGAAGATACTAAGGAAAATGATAGAGAAGCATCAAGCAGTGGCATGAGAAGTTATCATTTGCTTTATTAGGGTACCGCACCACAGTTCGCACATCAACCGGGGCAACTCCCTACATGTTGGTTTATGGTACAGAGGCGGTCATTCCCGCCGAAGTAGAAATTCCTTCCTTGAGGATTATACAGGAAGCAAAACTCGACGATGCACAATGGGTGAAAATTCGCTACGAGCAGTTAGTTCTTATAGGTGGGAAAAGAAGGAATGCAGTTTACCATTGTCAAGCCGAGACAATTCACGCCAGGACAGCTGGTATTGAAGAAAATATTTCCACGTCAAGATGAAGCCAAAGGGAAATTCTCTCCCAACTGGCAGGGCCCGTACATGGTTCACCTGGTTCTAACAGGAGGAGCCCTCATACTTGCAAAAATGGACAGAGAAGTTTGGCCGAAGCCAATCAATTCGGATGCAGTAAAGTGGTACTATATGTAACCTTTATGATTTCCTTATATGAAGTAATTTGAACTACATTTGACCTGATTCCCGTTTAAGAGGGGATATGTAGTCAGCCTTATAGGTTCGGTCATAATTCAATAAAAAATTTATTTCCCTCAAAATTGGAAACTAGGGCAGAATTTTGAGGAGGTCCCTCAAAATTTCAAAGTTGATTTCAGCCATTTACTGCAAGCAGCCGTCAGAAGCAGCAACCCAGTAAACTGGGGCAGAATTTTGAGGAGGAACCTTAAAATTTCGGAGCGAGAAAGATCGTAATGTCTTGAACCACGTCGCAGTGTCGGTTCATTTAAAGAAAATTTATTTTCCAATTATACATTTATGTTATACTTTACTAAATCATGCATGACTATTATCAAAATTGCTTTGTTTAGCAATGCTACCCCAATGATACACAGTGCCAAGCAGGACGAAAGAAGTCCACGGGGAAACAGACTAACCTTTCCCCTTTTACAAAACTCACGATTTTTCTTTGAATGCAGGCACCCAAGTCGTAAAATCATCAGATATTTATACACTCACACTTCTCAGGAATACAACTGTCAGAATCATCACCTATTTTACAATTGCTATCCGTACACGACATCCCCGGCAGCCACAATATAGTAATCAATTGTCACCTATCATCTACTAGCTAAGAGATTTTACTACCATTCGTCTTTTACTTCCTACATTGCATAAGGATACCTTTCTGCCTTCCGACACTAAGTTCTGTCTCCATTTGCATTTCATGCATTGTATAAGGCTACCTTTCTACCTTCCGAGACCAAGCTCTATCATCATCTGCATTTCCTGCATTGCATAAGGCTACTATTCTGCCTTCCGAGACTAAGCTCTGTCTCCATCTGCATTTTCTGCATTGCATAAGGCTACTATTCTACCTTTTGAGACTAAGCTATGTCTCCATCTGTATTTTTTACATTGCATAAGGCTACTATTCTGCCTTCCGAGACTAAGCTCTGTCTCCATCTGCATTTTCTGCATTGCATAAGGCTACCTATTCTGCCTTCTAAGACTAAGCTCTGTCTCCATCTGTATTTTTTGTATTGCATAAGGCTACTATTCTGCCTTCCGAGGTTAAGCTCTACCTCCATTTGCATGGCTGAAATAGCGCCATTTTATTCAAATCTTGCATCAGCTAAAATACCGCTATTTCATTTAAGTCCTGCATCGGCTGAAATATTGCCATTTTATTCAAATCTCGCACCGTCTGAAATACCGCCACTTCATTTAAGTCTTGCATCGGCTGAAATAGCACCATTTTTATTCAAATCTTGCATCGGCTGAAATACCGCCACTTCATTTAAGTCTTGCATCGGTTGAAAGATCACCACTTTATTTCTCTTGCTTGGCTGAAATACCGCCACCTTATATTTACATCTTGCATCGGCTGAAAGATTGCCACCTTCTGCATTTTTCATGGGCTGAAAGATTGCCAAATTGTCCAAATGCGTCATTGTTCGGAGGCACCATTTTTATAGCCCGGGAACGCCATGCCATGGTCTGAGGACCTCATTTTATCCTTTGCATATCATTATTCAAAGGCATCATAGTTCGGAGGCATCATTCTTATAGTCCGAGAACATCATTTCATAGCCTGCGAATCCTTTATTGTACGCTTCATGGCCCAGGACGTCATGGTCCGAGGACATCATCCTAACCGTCCAAGGACAACATTCATGGTTTAAGGGTAACTTGCATCACGTTTAAATTTAAGCACGATATATTTTGGTATTATTCATTTGCAGGTACACCGGCTAGCAACGACCGTCTCGGCAGGAGCAATCCCACTCCAGTTCCCGCAGCATATCGGACTGACCATCCTTCTCAACCTGAACATCGCGTCCGCTTTTTGAAAATCTCCATCGGCATAGTCCGCCAATGGGTTCTGAACTACATATGGCCTGATTCATGTAAGACCAGGGATATGTAGGCAGCTCAGAAGTCAGAGCTCGGTCAAAATTCTTCAAATTGTTTCATTCGATCAAAATTGGTCATCATATCTTTACCCGACAACTCTTTCATCCTTCCCGGGTAAAGAGGGGCAACCGTTGATACCCAACTTTTCCCTATGTACTTTTATATGCAAAATACTTTCAAAATAGCATGTACATGCATCTATAAGCATGCCCAAGAGTTTTTTTCCTAATTTTTAAAGATCTTAAAATCAATTTATTGTCTATTTTTAGAAGTACCAAATCCAATAATTATTTTCAAGATTATCATTTTTGTGAATAATTTATTTTTATTCTCATATTTACACCAAAATATAATTAATATGATTTTCATATATTTTTACAAATTTATTTGGCATTTTTAAAGCTAAATTACATGTAATTGCAATTATAGACTATTTATGATTAATGGAATTTTATAATTATAAAATTATTTCCAGTATTTTTATATTAACATTTATATAGTATTTGTTGGCTCAGTATTTTTAATTTACTTTTAAAATCATTATTACTATTTTTTATAAAATAAAAGGGGGAAATTGGCTATTTAACATTTAGCCCATTTCTATTTCAATTACAGCCTCATTTCCTTTAAATTTTAACCTTAAATTGACCCCAATTTCTCCCCAAATTAAACCTAAATTACCCGACCCCTGACCCGATTTAAAAACCTACCCGGCTCCTTTTTGATCCAATCTGTTGATCATTTTGATCAACGGCCACAAATTCCCCTTTCCTTTTTTAGTTCCCAAACCCCCTTGACCTAATTCATTCCACCTGAGATGCCGCCTTCGAACCCTCTTCGTCTCAAACTCTCTCAAACCTCTCCGAAACCCTAATCGTTTCCCACCTTATCTCACCATGTTTCCACCATAATCCATGCCATCTCCGGTCATGGACGGTCTGTACTCATCCTTTCTCACCATCAGACCTAAGCTATTCAAGATTTGAAGCCCGACTTCGATGGCCCCCTTCAGATCCTTCTCAGATCTGTAGATCTATGTCTTCTCTGGCCATTATTCTGGCATGTTCAAGCAATATGAGTCTTTTCGACTCAGGATCTGACTCTCCTCGAGATCTTTCTCATTTCTAGGGTTTTCTCTACAACTCTAAACCATCTAATGTTATGTACTTGCTTATTTTCTTAGATCTATGATATGTCTGGGCTTTACTTGACATTTTAAAGGTTTTCCCCAAATTTCCTTTTCAAAATCGTTCAATTTTGATTTTAGGGTTTCTGAAAAAGTTTCTTCGAATATCTTTCTGATTCTTTCTGTTCTCTCTTTATGTGTGATCGTCTATGTTAGGCTCGTATGTTTTCTTTTCTCCTACGCATGAGGTTGCTCTTTTTCTCTTTCTATTATGCATGATTCTTCTATTTTTGTTGTTATTCCTGTACTCGCATGTTAATCCGTGTTGTTTTCCTTATTCTTTGCTATATGTGTTTATGGTTGAGTTCTTTGATTTTGTTCACTTTACTGTCTCATCTACTTTTGTTTAAAACGCATATCATCTCCTTCTTCTGAACTTGTTAAATTCTGAGTTTTCTCAAACGTGTTATCATGACCTTGAATCAGTGTTCTTTCTATTGTGTGTGTTTTTCTCTCTTAAGTCTTTGGAAAAGACTTCTAAGCCTCTTTCAATGACCTATTTTCTCACCTTTATGTCTGATTCAATTCGAAACCCTAGGATTTGGGGGTTTCTTTGGCAAGTGGTATTAGGGTTCCGCTTTGGGACCCTAGGCTTTCAGACTCACTATGAGTCCGCAACTGAACTTGAATCCCTTTTTGTGACTCTAAAGCTTTCAATATTAGACTTTTTTTTCTAAGTAACCTGACGATTCCTTCTGCTTGATTGGTATGCTTTATATATGAGAAATTTCTCATTCAAAAGGTTTTTTTACCAACTAATTCTGAAATCCTTTTAATAAGGCTGACGAATTGTCACCGATCTTTTCTTCGATTGAACCTCATTTACCTTTCTTGACTTGGTTAATTCAAATTGGACTTGTAATTTTGGTTTCATGGCTATTTGATTGATTCCCTTGCCATATTTGGCACAAACCGTGTACTATTGATTGTTTTCCTTAAACAACTTCTATGTATTTACCCCTTTTGTGCTACTTTCAAGGTTTTAATTGAAATTTCTTTCCTTAACCTGCCTTTACCCGTTGGAATCAGAATCCCTTAACCAAAGGGAGACTGATTTCAATGATATTTCCTTGCCTTTCTTACTTGTTTCTCTGCACAATAAAAGGGACTGCCCTTCTGCACTTTTAGGACGACTTCATCTTCACTCAACCTTCACACCACTAGTCCTTACCTTCCAATTCAATACTTGCACACTTGCAATACTGTTTTGAATTCAATACTCTGCTCTGCTTGAGATCTTTTGAAACTACTTTGCTTGCAACTTGGCTTTTTCAAGACTACTGTTTTAACTTATTTTTCCCCTGAAACTGGCATGTTCTGATTTAACTTTTCTGCCTTACCCCTATGTGCTTATTTATAATTTTTCTGCAATCCTTTACTGCTCATGTTTAATGATTTATGTTAATTATGTTCTTTCCTTGCATCTGTTTCTATTATGAGCCTATACCCCTTATTCCCTTCTATGTGTTTGAGTTAAGGCTCAAGGCCTGGCAGTATTAAATTGCTACCCAGGTTAGAACCTGATCCACAATGGATCCTAACTCCTAAGATTTGGCTGACAGGTTGGTCAAAGGTGTGCCAGTATTCCCAATTGTTGGGCATGACCACCAGCCTGCCATGGCTTTCCCTAATCCCCCCCCCCCTCATGCACTTACACTTATTCTTAACACTCTTAAGGCATGCCCCCCTCTTATGAGCCTTGCTTTGGGACCTTGAGCTCCCTCTGAACTTGGACATCTAAGGGCTGGCCCTTCCACACTTCACTACAATCTTAATTCTGTAATGTGTTTGGGGTGTAAGAATTGCCCGGAGCCCTTTGAGACTCTTGGGGACTTTGACACATCCCAAATATGAGACAGACACTTGGAAATCTGATCCTGGAAGTTGGTTTATCTCATATTGTTGGACTTTGAGTCTGAATTAGGCTGTTTGGTTATAGCTGGAACTTCTTATGTAATTTTACTTCTTCTTTTTCTGATTCATTAGGCCCTATAATAATTTGTAATAACTATTTGGGATGGCTAGTAGAAAGGGATGTGGATGAATGTATGCAGGGGGTAGAAAACTTGCCTATAGGATTTTCTGATTTCTGCATTCTCATCTTAGAACTCATACCTATAAGATTCTCTGCACTTCTGCATTCTCATCTTAGAAACCATGCTTAAAAGTTTTTTTCTGCATTTATGCATTCTCATCTTAGAACCCATGCCTACAAGTTTTTCTGCATATAGAAATCTTGCCTACAAGTTCTGCATTTCTGCATATAGAAAATCATGATCATAGTTTTTCTGCACTTCTACATATTCATGTCATTAGGCAAACCATCATAGGTTTAATAATAATCAACTTCATCCTAGATACCATGCCTATAGTACTCTTGCATCTATGTAACCATTTAAAATCAATAACGCTTAGATAACTTGCCTAAAGGAATAATCAATCGAATCAGCTTCGTCTATTTCATCTATGAGTCTAAAGCCAGTCGTACGATCGTTTAAAATTTGCAGATCTTTTGTTTATAAAACCAGTAATCCTTTCTTTAAAATCAGTACGCTATGTTAGATATCATACATATAGGTCTCACTTAGGCAAACCATTAGGTAATTAATTAATTGTGTCAGTTTTTTATCACTACAACTAGACAAGGCTAATTCAGACTCCTCATCTGAGAAATATGTGATAAATCAGCCTCTCCTAACGTTTTTAAATGTAATTCAAACCATAATCAGTATTTGAAGTCATGCTATATATTTGCCTTTAAGTGAGGAGGCCTGTTTGAGCCTTAACTGCTATTTGTTTTTTCCCTATTTGCTTATGTGTTTTGTTTGTCGCCTAGACTTTTATCCTTTTTAAAACTATGAAAAGCCCCAACTCCCTCCCCTTTAGGATTAGTAGTCTCAATGCCTCCGGGACTGATAGGATCGGGACAGGTAATAGCATACAATAAGTAACGATACTATTCTGCGCTTTAATACCTTAACGGGGTGGGAAGGGTAGATATGGATAACACCACGTGTATAAATGGTTATTGGGTGTTGCGTGGGGTGATCCATGTTATTTATAAGCCTAGGACCCCCTCCCTCTTTATGTGCTTAAGTCTTTTTTTTAGAATCTTCTTTAAAACTATCAGTTTTCAGCACTTTTAAACCTTGTATTTTGATTTAATCATTCAAAACCTCTTTAGATTTCCAACACTGTTTCCTCTTCCAAATATCCGCCCATTTCACTCTCTGTTTGATTATTTGCATCAGTTATTTGGTCCCCCTATTTTCTGCACCTATACATCCTTTAAAACAATTATGAAATCGCTTATTTCTAAACTTCAACACGCTTTTAACTTTTATATATTCCCCTACTTGTAATCGTTATGTGGAAATTGTTTTGTATGTTTATTTGTTGATTATATTTAAAGTCACAATTGTAGCATAGCCAGGAACCACACTAGTGGATCTTGGGGGTGCCTAACACCTTCCCCCTGAGATAATTTCAAGCCCTTACCCATTCTCTGGTTCTTCTTCTCTTTTGAATTTCTTAGTGTCCTAATGCACTTAATCATTAGGTGGCAACTCTTCAATTGCAAACCCAATTCCCAAAAAGGAAATAAGTTGTCCGCCCAAATGCCATAAACCCGATTTCGCCTTTAGAAAAAGGGGGCATCGACAACGCTCCTTGATACGATCAAATAGAAAAGACCGTGAAACCACACAAGCTAGAATCTGACTGGGCTCTGAAAGATCCAATCTCACAAACTGACTGGCTAAGGCTTGAACATCCATCGCCATAGGCCTTTCTATTGTTAGTAGATAAGCCAAACTCCCCTAACTCTCCGCCCGACGACTTAAAGCATTGGCCACCATATTGGCCTTGCCCGGGTGATACAAAATAGTGATATCATAGTCCTTCAGCAGCTCTAGCCACTTCCTCTGGCGCAAATTAAGGTCCTCTTGCTTGAATAGATACTGCAAACTCCGGTGATCAGTATAAATCTCACAAAGCACACTGTACAAATAATGACGCCAGATCTTTAAGGCATGAACAATAGCAACTAACTCGAGATCATGGATAGGATAATTCTTCTCATGTACCTTCAACTGTCTGGACGCGTAGGCAATCACCCTACCGTCACGCATCAATACCGCTCCAAGTCCAATACTTGAGGCATCACAATAGGTAGTATAAGACCCCGAACCTGTAGGCAATATCAAATCTGGGACTGTAGTCAAAGTTGTCTTGAGCTTCTGAAAGCTCTCCTCATACTCTTCTGTCCACTGGAACGGAGCACCCTTCTGGGTCAGTCTGGTCATAGGTTCGACAGTAGATGAAAATCCCTCAAAAAATTGGCGGTAATAACCCCCCAAGCCAAGAAAACTGCAGATCTCTCTAGTTGAGGATGGTCAGGGCCAACTCTACACTGCTTACACTTTCTTTGGATCCACATTTATCCCCCTCACTCGATACCACATGACCCAAGAATGCCACGGAATCCAACCAAAACTCATATTTTGAGAACTTTGCATATAATTTCTTTTCTCTCAAAGTCTGAAGCACTGTCCTCAGGCGCTGCTTATGATCTAACTAACTCTGGGAGTATATCAGAATATCATCAATAAAGACAATGACAAACGAGTCAAGATATGGCCAAAACACACTATGCATCAAATGCATGAAGGCTACTTGGGCATTGGTCATCTCAAATGACATAACAAGGAACTCGTAATGACCATATCGAGTCCTGAAAGCAGTCTTCGGGTTATCTGGCTCCCGAATCTTCAGCTGATGGTAACCTGTACGCAAGTCAATCTTAGAAAACACTCGTACACCCTGTATCTGGTCAAACAAATCATTTATATGAGGTAAAGGATAACGGTTCTTTCCTGTAACTTTGTCCAACTAGCAATTATCAATGCACATACACATAGAACCATCCTTCTTCTTCTCAAACAAGACAGGAGCACCCCCAAGGTGATACACTAGTCCGAATAAAACCCTTATCAACCAATTCCTGTAACTGATCTTTCAACTCCTTCAACTTAGGAGGGTCCATACGGTACGGAAGAATAGAAATGGGCTGAGTGCCCGGCAACGGATCAATGCCAAATCAATATCTCTATCGGGAGGCATGCCCAGAAGATCAGCTGGAAACACATTAGAGAAATTTCGTACTACTGGGACTAAATCAACTGTAGGGGTATCAATACTAACATTTCTCACATAGTCCAGATACGTGTTACACCCTTTTCTCAACCATTCGCTGAGCTTTAAGAAAAGAAATAACTCTACTAAGAGTGTGATCTAAAGTACCCTTCCATTCTACACGCGGTATACCCGGCATAGCCTGCATCACAATTTTGGCGTGACAATCAAGAATAGCATAATGGGGCGACAACCAGTCCATGCCCAAGACAACATCGAAATCTACCATGTCGAGCAATAATAAATTGGCTCTGGTCTCAAAACCACTAAGAGTAACCAAACACGACCGATAAAGGCGGTCCACAACAAGAGAATCTCCCACAGGAGTAGAAACATAAACAGGAGAGCTCAAAGAATCCTGAGACACACCCAAATGCAGGGAAAAGTAAGAAGACACATATGAATATGTGGAGCCTGGATCGAATAAAATCGATGTATCTCTATGACAAACTAGGACAATACCTGTGATGATAGAATCGGAGGCGACAACCTCGGTACGTGTATTAAAGGCATAGTATCTGGCCTGGACTCCCCCTCTAGGGCAACCTCTACCTCCCCCACCTCCACCTCTAGCTGGCGGGGCAGGTGGGGCAGCAACTGGTGCTATGATCATAGCTTGGGAAATCTTCGGGGCACGTTGTGGCTGAGAAGTCTGTGGAGGTGCACCCCTTCTAAGTCTGGGGCAATCTTTCACCATATGGTGTGTGTCACTACACTCAAAACAAGCTCTGGGAGGACGTGGCGGCTGTGACTGGCTCGGGCCAGGTTTGTTGGACTAACCACTGATAGCACCCTGCGCAGGAGGCGCACTAGATATTGGAGGTTCATAATAAGGCTCCTAAGGCCTAGGTAGAGCTGGAATACCATCGGCTACTGAAAGAGCTGAATGAACGGGGCGATTCATATAACCCCTACCATGATGAACTGCAGCTGGAGCACGGGCACCAGAATAATGGCCCGACTATCGATACCTCTTGGCCTCCCTATCCTCTCGATCCCAAGAATGCATACCCTCCACTCTCCTAGCAATGCTCACCACCTGCTGATAAGAAATATCCATCTCCAACTCTCGAGCCATACTAGACCTGATGCTGGGAATGAGCCCCTTAATAAACCGGCAAACTTTATCATGAACTGTAGAAACCAACGCTGGTGCATGCCTAGACAAATCGGTGAAATGGACAACATACTCTGAAACGGTCACAGAACTCTGGCGCAAGTGCTCAAACTCTCCGCGCCATGAGTCCTTAAGGCTCTGAGGGACAAACTCTCTCAAGAACATATCTGAAAACTGAGTCCAAGTAAGGGAAGCTACCTCGGCTGGACTGTCCAACTCAAAGGTACGCCACCATTGTAGTCTGCTCCTCGAAGCTAGAAGGCAGTGAAAGATACCCCATTTGATCCCGATATACCCATAGTGCGGAGGATACAGTGGCACTCCTCCAAAAATCCTAAAGCATTTTCTGATGCTAGACCACTGAATACAAGAGGCTTGTACTTCTTGAACCTCTCAAGCCTCCGTTGCTCATCCTCGGAAGCTGCTTCCATGCCATCGGGCTGAACCAGGCTACATGTTGTACAGGAATAATCTCTAGGAGCTGATCAACATGCACTCGCTGCTCAAGAGTGTGGGGGGCGGGAGTCTGTGCTCCTCCCCTAGCCTGAGATGTGGTTGCAGCATGGGGAAGCAACCCTGCCTGAGCCAGAGTAGTGTACATGCTCATGAACTGTGCAAGAATCTGCTGAAGAGCTGGAGTAGTAGTATCGGTAGACGTATCAGGTGACTGGGCTCTAGCGGGAGCTGCTGGTGGCTCATCGGTGGCAGCTCGCGCGGGTGCTCAAGCTACACCGCGTGCGTGTCCTCGGCCTCTACCCTGGCAGTAAGGGGCACGGGTGCCTGATCATCTCTGGTAGCACATGTCCTCACCATCTGTGAGAGAATATAAGACAGAAGTTTAGAATTGAGATATCAAAATCTCGCGCGACAAGAAAATCAAATGAAGTAGAATTTTCCTAACATTTACATAGTCTCTCGTAGATAAGTACAGACGTCTCCGTACCAATCCGCGAAACTCTAATAAACTGGCTTGTGTTTCATGACTCCTATGAACATAGAGCTCTGATACCAACTTGTCACGACCCGAGTTCTCCCTCCATGAACTTTCGTGACGGCACCTAGTATCTACGACTAGGTAAGCCTCTTACAATTTTCAGAAAAAGGAAACAAAAGATAAAGCTAGCCAAAAACTGCAGAATAAACATAAATAAAACGTTTAGAATGCTGCTCGGCAATATAAACTCTCAACAGAATTAACTCCCAACACCCTGAATCTCATGAAATCACAAGCTATTGAATAACTACAAATGGTTCTAACTCCAAAATGTCTAAACAAAAGAAAAGTACAAAAGGGCTATAACTAAAAGGGGAATAGATAGGGACTCCTCGGTCTGCGGACACGGCAGATATAACTCGAAGTCTCTGATGGATCACCTCGCCTCAAGGATAGTAGGGGTGAGTCGAAGAACCTGGATCTGCACATGAAAAACATCTGTAGGAACGGGCATGAGTACACCACAGCGGTACCAATACACTACAAAAAAACAGTGTTTAGCGACGGCCTCATTTTGTCACTAAATCAATGTATTCCGTCGCTAAACCTGTTTAGCGACGGAATAGTGATGGATTCAAGTTGGTCCCTAAAATCCTCATTGCTAGGCGTATAGCGACGAAGAATACAAATTTGTCACAGATTTAGCGACGGAATAGCGACGGCATATTTTTGTGGCAAAGTTTAGCGACGGAAATATTCATTCGCTATATAACTTGTTTGTGTTACTATTTTGATGCCTTTTGTCATTGCAATACAAAATAAAATTCGTCATTTGTTCTTATAGTGACGAAATTGTCTATCGCTAGCCGTGTTATAGCTACTTTTTGCAACAAAAACCTTTTGTCGCCAATTCGTCGCAAGATTTAATTTTATGTTATAATTTTAGCTATGGAACGTATCCGTCGCTGATTTATTTTTACTATATTGCTGATTTTTTTAAATTCTTTTTATTTATTATTTTAAATGTACTCTATTCAAACATATTATATAAACTATTAAATACACTTAATAAAAAATCACTGATACTAATATAAATTCAACAAGGTCAAAAATATATAGCATAACTCATATAACAGTATCATTAAGTACAAAAAATCCACAAGGAACAACAATAATGTCCAAACAAAGTAAGCTAACTATGCTAGGCTGGAGAGTTACGGTCATCATCAGAACCCAATGCATGAACCTCATCAATATTAGCAGTAGTAGAAGATGTTGGAACTATAGGTACCATATCAATATTTGGATGATGCGAGGGTAAGGAAACTAATTCGCGTACACGTTCAACTATTACAGGAACTATATGATCTGCTAGCGCAGGAATCAATCGCATCACTAACTCATCCAGATTCCCTATCGGTGTTGATTGAGAATTTGGAGGTGTTGTTGACGATGTAGCATCAGATCCAAGAGAGCTATCATTTGGCCCGTAGTAGAATTTTGCTTGCAATACAAGACCATATACTCTTCTTTTCTTTTCTCCTCCCGCGGATTGATAATATGCTTTACACTGATCAATATCAGATTGAGTTTGTATTTGTTGTTGTAATATCTCCCGATATTTTTCCTGTAGAAGAGTTAATAAGAACATTCAATTTACAAAATGAAAAAAAATATATGAAAGTAAAGTCAATTAAAAAGTTATCTTACATGTACGATTCGGGATTTCTCAGCAACAAATGATTTTTCATCATTACCATGTGTATGGACGTGCAAATGCAACTCATTTGGTGTTGGATCTCGACCCTTTTTAACAGCCTATAAAAAAATTATTCAATTAATAAGATAGAGAAAATAAAGACATATTCTAGCTTCTGAAATTGAAATGTTGAAGTTCTAAGCAGAATCATTTGTTCATTCTGAAATTGCTACACTAAAACTGTTTGAAACTTATAGATATCTTTTTGGTTTAAGATTGTTCCATATGTCATGAGCCTAAGATAGTATATGATTTTTTGTGCACTAAATTTGTTTGCTACTGGATCTAAATCAAGCAACACAAAGACTTTTGAAAAGATGTCTTTATCAAAGACAAAGACCCTTTGGCCTCACAAGCTGGAAATATGTCTTTATTGCATCAAACAGGAACATGACTTGACCAAAAGTGGATATATATTACATGCTTAGTAATAAACATTAAACTATTTATTAGAAGCCCTCAAACAAAACTCCCTGTAAACACGATTTCAATTAGTTACCACTACAGCAAACTACAGCACATGTTCTGGTTACAGAACTAAAATCTGGGCAACAACAATTAGTTACCACTACAGCACATGTTCTAGTTTTATTTCAATGGCTAGACTTATAAGCCACAACGCTATAGGGAATGAACACTTGGAGTTACATCAGAACCCAAACAAAGAGGCAAACTACTGCAAGCACTTGTAATGCTGATGACTATTCTCAGAACACTTAAAGAGACTATCACAAAGATGTAAAGCAAAGAGAATTTAAGATGTGAGTAAGCTAATTCAAGTTCAAGATATCTAGTTGAGTGACCTGAGCATGGTGAAGACTAGCATGTCTCAACAATTGGTAATTAGACTTATAAGCCACAACACAACAGAACCTACGATCCAACAAACCAGGAAAAGTTATAAATACACTTACAAGTCTCTTGCGATGCTCCCCAACATTGATAGAGCCACCTATATGAGTCCCAGTGGTAATTTTGCTCCCACCACAACGCTTTTTTGCATTTATTTCTGACTTTTCAACACACTTAGGATCTTTCCAAAGTCTCGACCAACTTTCCCACACATTATTTGGAATAGTGTCCGGTTGCACCATATTTGCTTTTAGTTTGATAACAAAATTATTGTATCTTCTTGCTGCCCTACGCTCCCATTGGATCTGCACCGCACTATCAATTGAAGAATCCCAGTAGAAAGCCTTCTGAAATAATTTTATAAAGTAATAACATTAATACAACAACAACAAGAGACTACAAACTGAGACCAACAAGATAATTGTAATTTGCAAAGTAAGCTTTCTCACTAGCCACTATTTCCAGAAGTAACATAACTTATACTACAATTGCTTGTAAAATTCTGTTTTTGCATAAAATGACAATTTAATACTGATAGAATGCTATCACGCTACAATCATACAGACCATAAATGAAACTTGAGAGTTTGGCTTATTTGTATGGAAATAATCAACCAAACATATTAGGGTTGTTTGGCCCTGGAACAATGACAGTTAAGAACATGTACGCCTCTTTCATACACATCCCTGGAGGCAAATTGTATGGAGTGACAATCACTGGCCATGATGAGTATTTCCTCCCTGAATGACCAAAGGGCTGAAAACCATCAATACATAATCCCAACCTTACATTTCTTTGTTCAGCAGCAAAAAAGGGATGAGTTTCATTGAAATGCTTCCAAGCCTCAGAGTCTGATGGATGACGCATTACGCCCTCCTCTTGTATGTGTTCATGATTCCATCTCATATCAGCGGCTGTAGCATGAGATGCATATAATCTCCGCAATCTAGGAATCAAAGGAAAATAATATATTTTTTTGTAAGGGATTAATTTCCTCTTACGAGAACCGACACGACGTTTGTACCTCTGGTGGCCACAAAACTTGCAAGATGTGAGGTCCTCATCTTCACCCCAATACAACATACATCCAGAATTACAACAATCTATCTTTTTAACTGGCAAACCCAAGCTACGCACTAGCTTCTTGGTCTCGTAATAGTTATCAAGCATTGTATTATCTTCTGGTAAAGCCTCTTTCAACAATTGCATCATTTGGTTATAACCACTTTGTGATAAAGTATTCTCCATTTTAATATTTAGCATACTGGAAACCACTGCGATTTGAGAGAGGGAAGAACCAAGGTATAATTTTGCATCAGCAGCCTGTAGCAAATCATAAAACCCTTGGCACTCAAGATTTGGCTCCTCCTCCATTGAAGCATTAGGCTCTGCCTCCATTGAAGGATTAGGCTCCACCTCTATTGAAGGTTCATAAGAATGAGATGACTCAGGTTCAGTATTATTATAAGACTGCCAACTCAAACTATGGCCAAAATTGGGTCCAGATGCATCCAAGATCATTTGTCGATATGGATTCTCATATCCCGATTCAGGTTAAGTGCCACCATGCAAATCACCACTAGAAGAAATCTCACCAGTCACATATTTTTCTCCTTGATATTTCCAAAGAAAATAGTTCTCAACAAATCCAAACCGATAAAGGTGCAATTTAACAGTTTCAACATTCATGTATTTAATTATGTGACATTTTGTACATGGACATCTAACATTGTCACCACTCATGCGATTGCGCTAAGAACAAGCAAACTAGAGAAACTTGTTCACACCAATTATGAAACTTGAATTAATACCCCCTCGGCCATCCAACCTTTTGTACATCCAATCACGCTCTAGATTGTCCATGTTCCTATTTAATATTAAAATAAACAAGACCTTAGAGTTCTTTATTTAATAAGACATCAGAATGCTTTTTTAAAAGAATAACAAGTTAACATTAGAATAAGATGAGAATATTAATACCACAATCTTGGAATGAAAACAAATCTTCGAATGCTCAGTTCCTTTCTTTGACCAAAACAAGAACCTCAAATAGACAAATCAAATGATATATATTGAGGATTACATAAGTCAAAAATGATACTAATTAGAATGCCCCAAAATATAATTTATAAATTATTCAATTAAACCAATGCAATATAAAACAGCACAATCAATAGAACAAGGACATGAGAACTCACCCGACCCTGAAATGCCTTTTGGATCAAGCACGAAGACTAATAAAAACTAAATCTTTCCGAGAACTTTTACCACATAAATTCTTGTCGACCTGCAAAGAAAATTTTCAAACAAGGGAAAATAAATTAGTGTATAGCAAATGCAAAAGTAGGACAAAAATCTTCACAATTCAATACTAAAAGGACAATATTTTTTCCACAATCCAAAATTTTATTGTATGAATCTGATTTTATGACATTTAATGGTACTCATTCCCTTTAAATTTCCAGATTCAACTAATTTTTTCAGTTCATTTTCTTATAGGTGGGGAATGAACCTATAAAACAAAGGTTTCAAGGGGTGGACACTCCAAATGTATTCCCTCCTACTGAGAAGAGGAAGTATATACCAAAAAATTATGACATGAATACCAAAGAGGAAAGTTCCTGGAACCAAACAGACCAATAAGTTTTAACCAGGACATTAATCTGTATTTTTCTTATAGACACAACAAGTAAGCAGTCCCCTGGAGGAATGACTGACATCACAGAAGCAACTTCGAGAGAAAATGATTTCCTTATCTGAATAAGGGCTGCATTTATTATGAAGTAACAAAGTAAGCAGAGTGAAGCAAGCATACCTTTATCAATGTCAGAGAAAACAGCTCACGATCAACATAACCATCTTCGGTTGCATCTGATTGTATAACCAACACCTCATTTGTCCTGAAATTTAAAGAAAGGGAAGTACGCTCACGCAACAGTAAGGAATATAAACACAAACAATGGTCAAAATTTCAATATCTTCATGAGGATGAACCAAAATATTCATAAGAGATGCATATTAGATTCAGAAATAATCTGCGTTCAAGTGGTAGCACTTATACAGAATATTGATTGGAAAAGCAGAATACTAAAGGACCCCAAATAGAGTGCAATGGATACCGAAAAATTTATAGCTAATCAAGTCCTAGATGATCAATCTGTTAAACAGCAGCAAAAAAGCCAGCAGTATTTTATCTAAAAGAACTAGGAATATGTTCTCTTTGGTTTGTTTATATGTGTCCCTTAAACATCTCAAAAAGTTAGCATATAAGTTTGTGAGCTCTCCATTTAATAGATTAAGCTATCCTCAAATTAATTTTTCATTTTCAATATCAAAAACTCCAATCCTATTTTGAATCCAATCAGCATAACATGTCTTGTAGTCCAACCTCCTCTCGACTTGGTATCTACAACTGGGTTTCTTTGTTCGATATTTTTCCTCAACATACTACAAAGAAATTGTTGTGCGTTTAGATCATTACCTTCCTATATTTAGAAACCATTCTCAAAGACATCATCTAAACGAGGAAATTTATCAAGATCCAGCTGTAGAATTGCAAAGTCGCGGACTCGGCTCGTATATTGTGCGTTCACTACCAATAAATCAGTTCAAACCAGAGGGAACTTGGTGTAAGATCCCAATATTTGCCACTCATAAGTAAGAAATCAAATATAGAAACTTACCATTTTTTTTAAATTAGGAAGAATTAAAAAGGGGGAAGCGGATGCAGACCTGGATGCTCAAGAAGAACCCAACAGATTTTGTATGTCTTTCTGTAAAATGATAAGGAAGAGAAATCACAAAGAAACTTACCCTTTTGCCTGAGAATCTTGCTGAGCAGCAACATAGGACTTCGAATTTTAGAGTTATGCAGCAAAAATCTTGCAATTTCGAAAGTTTTCTTCTAATTTTAAAACAATAACCCTAGATTCACGCCCAATATTTTGTATTTGAAGAGAAAAAATTCACATTATTTAAGAGGAGTGAAGAGTCTGATAGAGAGGAGAGAGTTGGATTTTGCCCTAATTGTTCTAATGTCGGTCTTTTGACCAATTTAATTTATTCAGACAGAATTTTAGCGACGGAAATAGCGATGGAGTAATTCTGTCGCTAATAATTACTGATGAAATTTTGCTTTAATGGGACTAGGTTTTAGCGACGGAAAATTTAACTTTAATATCTTGATAAATAAAATGAATGCAGCGACGGAACTTTTGACGCTAAATCCGTCGCTATATTTTAATACTTTTTGTCCCCACACTTTCATTGCTAATTTTGTAGGTAAAATAGAGGCGCTAATATTTAGCGCCAATTTTAGCGACGAATATTGGTTTTTGTTGTTATTCCGTCACTATATTTTATTCAAATTCTTTATGTAGCTTATTTGGCGACAAGCAACAAAATACGTCGCTAATCCGTCGTTATTTAGCTACGGAGTATCTCTTGTCGCTAAATTCCATCGCTAAACGCTGTTTTTTTTTTGTAGTGATAAGTTGTAAGACCCAAACCGATAGACCGCAATGGGCACCTGGTACCTTACTCAACCGAGTACCAATGTAACGTATCTTTCTTATTACATCATCATATACACGTGACATACGGGCCTAATAGGCCAACATGATCATTTATAAACTCAAAACATAGGCCGACATGGTCGTACAATCTTTCACGTACACAACATATGTCTACAAGCCTCTAAGAGTACATAAATGTTGTAAAGGTCGGGACAGAGGCCCCCCATACCAAACAATACACGTCTAAATCATACTAACCAAACAAGCAACTCCGAAGCAAATGGAGCGCACCAACATCTTCCGCTGAGATGAAAGCCTACTTGGAGGGCTCTCGACCTGTCTATCGGGACCTACGGGCATGAAACGCGGCGTCCCTAGGCAAAAGGGACGTCAGTACGAATACTGTATCAAGTATGTAAGGCATATAAATAAGTACATAACAGACATGGAAGAAATATAAAGTAATTGACTTAACCTGTAAGTCTGGATAACTCTGTAAATCATGAAATATTGTTTAGCGTCATGCATATGCGTATGAATGTCATGTCGTGCATAGGTACATGTTTCATAACATTATCTGCCTCTGAGGGCATCCCAACATATCATATCGGCCACTGTGAGCAAAATCTTCAACGTATACCAGCTGATCGGGTGGTGGTGTGTACATAACGCCGTAACCTTTTTCCCGTATCCCATATACATATATTTACATATATACGCATATATAATGTCATCTAGTGCCACTGTAGGCAAAATCATAAATGTATACCAGTTGATCAGGTTGTGGTGCGTATATAACGATGTAACATTTCCCATATACCATATACATATATATACATATATATACGCGTATATAACACCATCTGGTCATGAGTCAATATGCATGTATAAATGCATGAAATGCATATATAATAAGTTAATAAAATCTAATGATACGTCATAACATCATTATGCCTCTAATATGTTGGGTACATCAACACAAACGAAGTATAAAAGTAAGGCATGGAGTTTAAGAGAAGATTGAATTCAAATGCTTAGCAGATCAGTGCTCACTTCTCAGATATCTGTCATTGCCAAAGAGCCAAAAATGGTTCACTATTGGCATTTTCTTCCAAGAAAATCTAAAAAAAATATTGATGGTTTTCCACATCTTTTCAAAATTCAGGTTTAAGTCTTCTTTATCATCTCAGCAATCAGCATATTGGCCTGGATTTAGAAGCTAATAATCAGAAGGCAAATTTCCCAGGAAGTTGTTGGAACAGTGACAATTTCCACTGTTTAAGTATGCCTTTTTAATTATATGAATAAGTACTTGAAGTCTTTTTAGGAAATATTTGCCAAAAACTCATTGCAAATTTGATGTAAACTATATCATCTTTCTTTGATGGAGATGTATTAATCGAAAAATACTAGTTCTCTATTTCAGTTCTGTATTTGTCATCCAATTTTTAGAGGTCAAATGAACGTTTTCTCGAATATGTTATAAAAATGAGATATTGTTAATTATGAAAGTTGCATATTTTGCTCGTTTTATTTGTATTATACGGATCGTGCCAAAAGGAAAGAAAGAATAGTCTTAACATACCTGGAGTAAAAAAAATCCTTATAATATTCTTGAAAAAGATTGTACCGTGCTCTTGTTGAATCGCGAATCGCAAAATCCCATTACCATTACACAGCATAATTTCGTTACAAATTTCTTATAATTGCAAATACGTATTTGAATCTTCATCCGTTTCTTTCAAATCCATATAGAATTGTCAATCTTTTTCAATTGTAAAAATAACATATGTATTTTAATGATTTGAAGTCTTTATAAAGAGAGTGGGCCCCACTCTGTGTATGACTAACCACCTAATATTCTTAATATGCCACATATAGGTGAGCTTTTAATAGTCAATTTTTTGTGACCTTGTGGGATGCTCAAAATGTCTTATTAATTTAATTAGATAATATCTCGCTATCCGGTAATTAATCAATTACCTGCATAATTAAAAATTATCTCAAATTATTTAAAATTTTATTTATTTTTAATACACTTTATACATCCTACTATCTTAGTCATATAGTACCTTGTAAGGTACTAGTCCATAAATATCAGGTATTAACACTCGGCCCGTATTTTATCCCTACTTGCCAAACTTTGGACGAAAATTTATTTTATTTGACTTGCTTCCCCTCCACCTTCACGAATTTAGTCATCACTTGTTTTAAATGGTATAATCTTTATAATTTCCAAATAATCTTTTCATTGGACTGATGTCAATTATCGTACGACAAATTCAACGTACAATACTATATGGGGCAACATCGTCGTAATTTAATACTACGAAGCGTAACATCATTGTAATATAATACTGCGGGACGTAATATCAACGTAATATTGCGGGGCGTAACATAAGTGCCAAGCCTAACCTCGGTCGAGTAGTGACGATATATATATATATATATATATATATATATATAAAATATTATGGGACGTAATATCAACGTAATATTGCGGGCCGTAATATAAGTGTCAAGCCTAACCTCGGTCGAGTAGTGACGAGAAAGATCAGGGCCCTACCGGTCATATATATATAAAGAAATGAAACAGTATGAAGTAACAATGGATAATAAAGAATAACACAAATACAACGGAGAGAAAAGGACGGAAAGAACGTAAATCCACACAGAGATAGCAATCGTGGATCTACCAGGATACCGTCCTGTAGTTCCTAAATATAAATATCCAGTGGATCTACTGGGTGTCGTCCCATAGACCAAATCGCAGTGCGTAGGGGATCTACCGGAATACCATTCCGTAGTCCCAAATGTATACTCCAGTACATGAGGAATCTACCGGGTGCAGTCCCATAGTTCCAATATAAATATGCAGGAGAATCTACCAGAATATCAATCTGTAGTCCCAAATAAACAGCCAAAGGAGATCTACCGGAATATCGCGTGTAGTCCCAAAGTAAACACACAACAGCAATACGAAGAATATTTAATTCAATCCAATTTCATACCAAAGTAAAATAAGTATTTCTAACCTAACATGCTGCATAGAATTCAAATAAAGCAGTTTGAGCAAGTAAATCAATCAAGACACGTATGCATGCTTCCCTAAGCTAGCAGTGGGCTTAAATTACAAGTAGTATAAACAAGGAAGGAAACACAATTATAGTTACTTAATGAAAGCAAGATTTTTAATAATTAGCACATGTACGCACTCGTCACCTCACGTACAAGGCATTTCATATATCAACAATACCAAATCCTAGGGGAAGTTCCCCCACACAAGGTTAGGCAAGCCACTTACCTCGAACCAGCTCAATCAACTCGATATCACGTTCTTTCCATGAGTACCCAACTCCGAATGGCGCAAATCTATTCAAAGTAATTGCATAATATAAATATAACATCAAGTAACTAATTCAACTAATTAATTCAAAGCTAACACGTGAAATTAGGAAAATCGTCCAAAAAGTTCCCCTGGGCCCACGTCTTGGGATCAGGTAAAAATCATAAATTATGAACACATATTCATTCACGAGTCTAACCATACCAAAATTCCTCAAATCCGATACCAAAACCTCGATCAAAATGCCAAAATTTGGCCTAAGAACTTTTCTCAACTTTTCCCCAATTTTTCATCCCAAATCCGAAATTAAATGACAAAATTAAGATTTAATTATAGGAATACAACTAGAAAGGGATTAGGAATCGTTACCCACTGATTTCCTCTTCAAAATCCTCCCAAAATCGCTCTCAACCAAGCTCCAAATCGTTTTTTCAATTTTTGATTTCAAACCCTCGAAATTTCCTATTTCTGCCCAGCTACTTCCGCATATGTGGTCCACTGACCGCACCTGCGGTCCCGCACCGGCGGAAAAAGCATCGCATGTGCAAAAATCACTTAACTGGATGGGTCCACATCTGCGGTCCTTTTGCCGCATTTGCGGTCACCTAGCCGCACCTGCGGTTTCCTGGAGCCTGGGCCAATTCCGCTTCTACGATCACCAAGCCGTTTCTGCGGCGTCGCACCTGCGGTCCCACACACACAAGTGTAGTTATGACAGGTTCGACACTCAAATTTTTTTTGCCTAAGCCCAAAATCAACTTCCGTTAAGCACCCGAAACTCACCCGAGGCACCCGGGACCTCAACCAAATATGCCTACCAATCCTAAAATATCATACGAACTTATTCCCACACTCGAATCACATCAAACAATGGTAAAGCCACAAATCACTCTCCAATCCAAGCCTAAGGATTCCCAAAACTTTCAAATTTCGCTTTCAATCAAAAAGTATAACAAACCTCGTCCGAATGACCTGAAATTTTGCACCTACGTCACATTTAACACTACGGAGCTACTCAAACTTCAAGAATTTTATTCCGACCCGATATTAAATTTTCACTATCGAACTAAAAACTCCAAAAATTCGACTTTCGGCATTTCAAGCCTGAATAAGTTACATTACGGACTTCCAAAACACAATCCAAATACGCCCCTAAGCCCCAAATCACTCAATAGAGCTAACGGAATCAACAGAATTCCATCCCGAGGCTTTCTTCACACTGCTCTGACTACGGTCCAAATTCTAAATCTTAAGCTCTCATTTAGGGACTATGTGTCCCAAAATACTCCGAAACTCAAAACAAATCATCCCAGCAATTCACAATAGCAGAAACAAATACGGAGAAATAGTTACTAGGGGATCATGATGTTAATTCTTAAAATGATTGGCCGGGTCATTACAATAAATTAATTATTATCAGTTTTTAGAGTAAACAAGGTTAAAAAGTATAAAATTTAATATAAACAAAGAAAAAAAATTTATCATCGATGGTGACTGTAGTGATTTGAATAAAGCGTATAAAAATATTTTTACTTATTTATTTAGTGGATATAAATTGAGATAACTAGATAATAAAAATCTGAAAAAAATATTGACTTAGTCTCAATTAAAACATAATAATCACTCTAATATGATATCTTAGACTTATTTATCAAATTATATAGCGGTAAAGAAAATATTACAATCAGAAGATAAAACTCTAATCGATATATTTAATAAGATAACAAGACTTTATTTATTTTTTAAATGTCAATATTCTTCATAGAATAATGTCACTATAATAGTTGCATCTCAGGATAGAAGTTTTTCCAAATTAAAATTGATAAAATCTTGTATCGGATCAACAATGTCTCACGAGAAACTAAATGGATCGAATTAGCAATATCATCAGTTGAAAATAAATTAATAGAATAACTCAATTATAAGAAACTATTAACTATTTTGCATCTAAAAAGTTAGAAAAATAAAATTCAACTAAAAATATATAAAGTTTTATTAAAAATTAAAGCCTCTTATCAAAATTTTGCTTTAGATCGCCAACAATATTGGGCCGCCCCGGGTTAAACAATGAAGAGACTAATGTATATCCAAGGGCGGAACTAAAGTTTAATATATTAGTTGGGCAAAATCAGGAAACAAAGTAAACTGCATTTTTTAATATTTAGGATCCATAAATTCAAAATCTTGTATTAGCCTTTGAACATATTGTTTTGCAATTATTATTTTTAGAACTATTTTTTTGAGGTAGAGTTGCAACCATGAATAGGGATGTATAGGGGGAAATAGAAAAGAAAGGGATCTTTGGGGGAAATTGATCCCCTCTTCTTTGGTTTTTCTTTTGAGAAACATCCTTTTCATATATAGAGTATGAACAAAAGTTAAACCTATAACTTGTGCTCTAGATCCGCGTCTATAACAATGGAGGATCGTCTGGAAAGAACATGATAGTTTGCCTATACTTTCAGAATTTATATAACTTACAATTTCCTTCCACGTAAAACAAATTCTTTCAATACTATGAGTTTCTTCATTAGGTTATGCTAAATTGCTACAGATCTTCCCTTCCATTTTATGTGAAGGTGCGTTAACATGAGGTTTAACAAAATAAAAGGATTTTTGACATGTAAAACTAAATATATGCAAATACTAAAACTATTCCTTTAAATAAATGATGATGACACTTTTATATATTTCTTTTCAGTTTTAATAGAATTTTTCATTTTTTTTCTCTAGTTATAAAAATTACGTATGAAATGAAGATAAAAATGAGAACATTTAACATTGAATAATTTCCATCATAGAAAAGTCTCATTCACTTTAACTTCCCGTTTGGCCACGAGTTTTGCCAAAATAAATTTGGGATTTATTTTCAAAACTCATATTTGGCCATAAATTTTGCTTATATTTTGGCCAAATCACAAATCCTAAAATCAGCAAAAATCCAAAAACTTGGTAATTATATACATATTTTCTCAAAATAAAATTGGAAAATATGTTTTGAAAACGTATGTTTAAACACATTTTCATCTTCAAACCAAACTTCACCAAAATCAGATTTTTCAAAATAAATTTGGGATCTATGGTCAAACGCTAGCTAAATGACTTAAAATGGGACAGATACTAATAACTACGACAAGTTAATTAGAACCACAACAATAACATAGTAGTACTCCCTCCGTTTCAAATTAAATGACATAGTTTGACTCGACACGAACTTTAAGGAAAAAAAAAAGATTTTTGAAATCTATGGTCTTAAAAGCTTAAGGGGTAAAGCTTTGTGGGGCTATGACTTTTGTGTAGTTATAAAAGCTTCTCATTAAGAATAAAATAATAAAATAAGGAGTTTATTATTTTTAAATTTAAAAATATATTATTTATTTTAAAATAAACTAAAAAAAATATTTCATTTAATATGAAACGGAAGGAATAATATAATAGCCTATAATAGCCATATAGGTACAGGCTTCCTTTAACCGGTAAGCATAGATCATTACTACTATAACTTTCTTCCAGCTACGATGTACACCTAAGACCTAGCTGATTAGGCATTACTTGATTTAATTGGTAGCTATCAGATTTATAATTTAACTAATGAGACTAGCTTATCCGACAAGTACATGACTTACAACTAGTTTTGAACTAATCTTAATTAACATACGCGATTCAAAATTTAAAATTTATAAATTTTTAAAAGAATCTCAAGTTTATACTTCAGATAATAGTAATTATGTTCACAATCAAATATTTAATAAATCTTTTAATACACATATAAAATTTGGACAAAAGCTAATGATTCACGTGAACCCATAATCATGGGCGAATGTAACATTAAAGCTACAGGTTCGTTCAAACTCTCAACTTTTAACGCGGAGCATAAATTAATATGTAAAATTTACTAAAATTAAAATAAAATAATATATATGAACTTATAGATTTAAAAATATAATAAATTTAATATTAATAACTTTAAATATTTGAATCATAAAGTTTAAATGCTGGATCACTTGTACCTATAGGTATCACTATAAACTCGCCCCTGCATTCTATCCAAGCTGTTAAATAACAGGCGACCATCTTTATACTAAGGGAAGTAAGCCTGGATCACCTTCAGCATATAGTGCTGGACAATCGAATTAAGCATATAAAATGTTAAAATGGTGAGCCAAATATGACGTGAATTGTTAAAACCATATAAACCTAAAACTAGACCAAAATCAATGTTGTAACAAAGAGGAAGAAAAGAAAAGGAAGACTTGAACACATGACACAAAAACCCTAACTAAAACCTGAACCAAATTGTTACTGAAACGAACCATCAAACTGCAAGCTGACCTAATCATCACTTCATAGTTAGAAACCTGCAACTCGACTGTTATTTGCTGAAAAGTGGACTATTTTGAGAAAATTTGACATTTATGGAAAATAATTCAGGAACTAGGATGCCTTTTCTGTCAGAGTTCTCGGACTTCCTTTTTATTCTGAATATCTAGATATAAGATAAGTGAGTCCAAAACCTTTCTAATGATTTTTTTAGACAAAAAATACATTTTTAATGTTAAAAAAAAAAAGTTACCTAAATAGGTATTTCGCAGTATAATACTGCGAATTACAAAAAAAAAAAAAAAA
>MU740680.1:142850-196305 GCA_026770625.1 Nicotiana glauca
GACAAGAGCTTTACTTCATTATTCGTCAAAAAATCTCTATTGTGTTAGAAGTACATGGCCCGACCTGAGATATTTTAGCAAAACACAATAGAGATTTTTTCTTAGCAAACATGAAAAGGTTAATTCTACAAGTAGTTTTGCATCAAAATACTTGAGAAGATAAACAATCTTCCTAGCAATAATTTACTAGATAAAAATATTCTAAAAATAACTCAGATTTCGACATATTTTAATTATCATAAAAGTACAAGATTTTGCAAATGAAAATAAACTCAGACTTTAGCAACCAATAACACAACCAAAATAAAATTTGTTAATTGTGAAAAAGATGAAACCCATGTGAAAAAAGTTGCTTTCTTGTAAAAAAATTTAATAATTAATTCGCAATATAGTATTACGTTTTATGTGTTTGAATTATTGTTATGTCAGTTAATTGGTGTGGCCAAATTAATAAAAGTACTGCGAATTATATTTTTTTTTTTTAATAATTTGCAGTAATACTGCGAATTATTAAAAAAAAGATCTGTAATTCGCAGTATAATACTGCGAATTATAATTTTTTTTTTTTGTAATTCGCAGTATTATACTGCGAATTATTTTTAAAAAATAATAATTTATAATTCGCAGTATTATACTGCAAATTACTTTAACGGCTAAATTTTCGTTAAGGTAATTCGCAGTATTAAACTGCGAAATACCTATTTAGGTAACTTTTTTTTTAACATTAAAAATATATTTTTTGTCTAAAAAATCATTAAAAAGGTTTTGGACTCTAAGAGAAGTGAATGTCCGAGTCCGGAAATAAATGATGCATTTTTGGACTCCAGGTACAAAAATAGGTAGAAAAAGGTTTAGTACGTTTGTATATAGCTCATGTTTTTAATGAGTTATATATCTTAATGACCATTTACCCGGTTATGGTATATGTCACGACCCTAATTTCCCTCTTAAAGATGTCGTGATGGCACCTAATCTCTACGACTAGGTAAGCCTAACAAATAATAACAATTGAATAAATATATATATTAACAAGTTACTGAAAACGACAAAATAATAAAAAAAACCTTCTGAAAACAAAAATCTCACAATATACACACCAAAATCGATGGAACCGAGTCATAAGCTCTAATGAATACAACTAGAGTACTACTACATCATTGTTCGAAAGAAAATGCAATAGGAAGTAAAATAGGTAGGGTGACTTCGAGGCCTGCGGACGTAGAGCAGGTATACCTTAAAGTTTCCCAAGCAGCAGCTACAACAATCCCCTAACGACCGGCACGAGCAGACGTACCTGGATCTGCACAAAAAGATGTGCGGAAGCATAATATGAGTACACCACAACGGTACCTAGTAAGTATCGAGCCTAGCCTCAGTAGAGTAGTGACGAGACTAGGTTAATATTTCATTTATTTTCATGGGTTAGATGGAAGTAGTAGCGACCCGGCTGGTCGTTTCATAAGTTATAGCCCCGTTTCCCCCATTTTTGCTTCCTTATGTGTTCCTCAATAGTATTTTCATTGTATCGTATTAGTTGGTTCGGGTCCGGAGTAGTTTCGGTGTGGAATGAGACACTTATTCTCCTATTTAGAGGTTTAAGTTGGAAAAATCAACCTGATATTGACTTATATGTAAACAATCTTGGATGTGATTTATGATGACTCGTTTAGCTCCATTAGATGACTTTGGACTCGGGAGCGCGTTTGAAATGTGATTTGGGGGTCCGTTGTAGATTTAGGATTGAATTGGCGAAATTCAAAATTTGGCGTTTCTCGGTTGGCAGTGAAAATTTTAATATCCGGGTCGGAATAGAATTTCGGAAGTTAGAGTAGGTTCGTAGTGTCATTTGTGATGTGTGTGCAAAACTTCAGGTTATTGGAAGGTGATTTGGTAGGTTTCAACATCGTTTGCGGAATTTGGAAGTTTAGAAGTTCTTGGGCTTCAATCCGAGGTTGATTTGGTGTTTTGATGTTGTTTTGTGTGTTTCGAAGGTTCGACTAAGTTTGAATGTTGATATGCGACTTTTTGGTATGTTTTGTAGAGGTCCCGAGGGCCTCGAGTTGATTTCGGGTAGTTGACGGATCAGGGATGGAAATTTGGATGAATGTTGAAGATTTGCCTTAAGCGAAAGAGCAGACACAGAAGCGGCAATAGCTGAGAATGACAGGAGCCGCAGGTGCGCATATGGTACCGCACCTGCGAGACTGCAGATGCGGAAATTTGACCGCAGAAGCGGGTTCTGAGCATTAAGTGAAAACCGCACCGGCGATGGATTTTTCGCAAGTGCGGCATTGCAGACGCGACATGAGGACCACATATGCGAATAGTGGTGGCAAAATGTATAAAGGGGGACTTCGCGAAATTTGAGTGATTTTCCACCATTCTTGTTCGGACTTGGAGATTTTTTAGGGTTTTGAAGAGGGAATAAAAGGAGTTTACATTGAGGTAAGTTATTTGAGCATAATACTTGTGATTATGGTAATTTTCAGTTGTTTAAGCATGAAATTAGGGATGAAATATAGGGGTTAGGGCTTGAAAATTGGAGAGTCAATTTGAGGATTTGAGGGTCCATTTGATGTCAGATATGTATAGACTCGTGAGTGAAAGGAGTTTCTATTTTTGTGATTTTTGTTGGATTCTGAGATGTGGGTCCGGGATCGGGTTTGGGTGAATTTTGGGATTTTGGTATAAATTGATAGTTTTTTTTGTAAAGAGTTGGTTCCTTAGCCTATAATGATTACATTGTATTGCTTTTGGTTAGATTCGGGACATTGGAGGTCGATTCCAGAGGCAAGAGCGTCGCAGAGTAGGGATTTGATCGGTTTGAGATAAGTAATGACTTTAAATCTTGTCTTGAGGGTATGAAACCTCGGATTGCTCATCGTTTCACTATTTTTTGTTGACGCACATGCTAGGTGACGAGCGTGTAGGCGTGCACCCTAGGGATTATCACTTGGTCCGTCCCGTAGCAACTATAAAGTTGTATATTTGACTGATAACTATATGATACTTATGTGATTTAGAAAGAATTTCTATAAATTGGGTTGAATGCCATATTTGGGCCTTCTGCCAAAGCTGTTTGGACCCTTATGAGCCTTTTCTTATTGTACTCTCACTGTTTTAAGATCTATCCTTAGTCATGCTGTGTTTACTGATTTAACAACTCAGTCTTTATTACTCTGTTTTAATGCATAAAATAATATTTTGGCCTGAGCACCCTGTTTTTACTGATAGCCCAAATGGCTTGAGAGGTTTATGACTTAGTAAGGTCGAGTGCCTATAATTGTGAGGAGAGTATAGCACGTGAGTTGTTCGTGCAACACGTGAGTTGTTCGTGCGGATTCTGATATAGATACTATAGCACGTGAATTGTCCGTACGTGTTATAGCGCTTGGGTTGTAGGAGCCCCTTCGGAGTCGGCACACCCCCAGTGAGGGTGGCTATTTTGAGTGAGTGATGTGAGATATGCCTGAGGGGGCCGATACAATTGATTGTAAGGTTTGCTCGAGGGACTGATTTTTAGTGATGTTGTGCCCGAGGGGCTGTTTATTATTTTCATCATTTTACTCTCTGTTGAAACTGTAAAAACTGGATTTTAAACGAGATGATTTGACTCATATATTGATTTGAAGCATGTTGTACTTACTGAGATTGCATGATGTGGACTTTATGTATTTCCTACTACTCAGTCTTTATTTACCTTTATTACTTACTGAATTGGCGTACTCACATTACATGTGTGCAGATCCAGGGATTGCTGGACGTGCTAGCGAGTGTTGATTTTATCCGTCGCAGATATGTTGGAGTTGGCAAGATAGCTGCATGGCGATCACAGCCTTGCTCTTCTCCCTCCTATCTTCCTTTTGATATTATGAGTTATTTTCTAGACTGTATTAGTCTTGGTTATATCAGAAAGTTCTTAGTAGATGCTCATGATTAGTGACACCCGGATGTCGGGCTTTTCATTCCGCACTTTGTTATTCAGATTTATCTTATGAAGTTTTATTATTAAATAGCTTTAAGAAATCCTTATTTTGAAATATTGGATTGTTTTGGTAGAATAGTCGGCTTGCCTAGTTCCACGTTAAGCGTCATCACGGCATGGGAGATTTGGGTCATGACAACGTCTTTTTTTATTTGAACTTTTTATTCGGGTTGGATTAGTGTTTTGGGCGGGTTAGTCCAAAAATGGGTAGATATAGATGGGTCTTTCTAACAGGTTAGATGTTTTAATTTCGATCAATAAAAAATTGCCACGTAGAACTTAAATAATTATTTTTTGAATTTAGCATTAACATAACGCTCAAAGGGCACAAGTGAATCAAAAAGATTGATTGAATAATATTTTTAGCCCAATAGGTGAATGAAGGATATTTTTACACCTTTTTTAATAGTCAGGGGTATTTTTTACCCTTCTCCATTCTGAAAATCTAGATCTAAGAGAAGTGAATGTCATATTGTTGTTTATGTATCGTTATATGAGCATGGCCAAACGACCCTGGGTAACGGGTGTTTGGTCATGTTTGACTTGTATACCGCATGACAAACATGTGTTATACCTATTCAATTTTCAGTTCGAGTTATCCAGAAACTTCCTGAAATGATTTTCCTGCAAATTATACTAGTACATACTATAGCACATTCTGGAAATATAGTATGTTGTACTTATTTACTGTCAGGACCCCAATCTCGCTCCATATGGCACCTAAGCCTAATATACATGAAGAATTTTAATGAAAATAATAATAAAACTTTCAATTTAAAACAATAGCTATCATAAAAGGGACTTCACAATACAACTAAACATAACACCCAAAATCTGGTGATACCGAGTCATAAGCTCTACACGAGTATACTGAAACAACCCTATACAACAGTGTCTGTAAAAAAAGAGAAACTATATAGAGGGTGACTCCGAAGTCTGCGAACGCCGGAAGGTATAACTTGAAGTCTCTGATCCGAGCTCAACTCATGGATTCCTAGTCTGGTATGAAGTACCTAGAGCTACATAAAAAAATGTGCGGAACCGTAGTATGATACACCACAACGGCACCTAGTAAGTATCAAGCCTAACTTCGGTAGAGTAGTGACGAGGTCAGATCAAGACACATAGTGAAATAAACAAAGAAACTGAATAAGTATAGTACATTATAATAATGGAAACAATGAAAATGATAATATGAAAAAAAATATAACAAGAATAGCTACACTGAAATTAAGGTAATTAAGACATCACAAAAGAAAACATGTAATAAGAATGCCAAGGAAACTATGCAAACAAAACACAAGTGATGTAAATTAAAGTTATAAACAAGAATCACTACTGAGGTACCCCCTCGTAATCTCATTTCACAAATCAAATCACAGCCTTTCGTTATACCACCGCAGGAGCCTTTCATTAGTTTTGAAAATTATTTTTCCGAAATAGCTACCCGCATTTTACCCCACCTTATCACACCGCGTGACTTCAAGTAGTTCCCCTAGAAACATGCGTATCAAGCCACCTTATCTTACCGCATACGTATCAACCCCAATTCTTATACCACCGCATGCGTATCAATATCACAACATATCACAAATTGCACCTCAAATACTCAAAACTACAGCTTGCCAAAGAAGTTAATAATAATAATATTTTAACAATAAATAGTCCATGGTTCAACCATAATATGTAAAAGAATCTCAACAATAGCAACCAAAGTAAACATCTCAACAAGAATGGTATTTTAGTAATTTACAACTTTGCCTCAATGTGAATGATGGCCTTTATAACTTCAACACCATAATTCAACAATAAGATATTCTAAAAAATAACAACTTTAAGTAAGGTAACTCAACAGTTAAATATGTTATGACACTTTAATTAAAGGCATGAAAAGAATCTACATAACTTTAACCGCTCAATTACTATATTTAGCCTGTATACCCACTCGCCACCTTCCGCAGACGGCTTTCACGTACCATAATTAACACAAAATAACACCAATCCTAAGGGGTAATTCCCCACACAATCCTAGAATATCGTTCCCATGAAGACTAATAAAGTCGATGAAGCAAGTTTGGAATCAATTACGGAGAAAAGGAGGCCAATCAAACAATGCCCACGAAAAGCACTAAGTGAAGAGACAAAAGCAGAGCTAAACTTGGCCTGCCGCGGTAAGACCGTAACCGCGGTAGGACCGCGACAGAGCAGAGCTGCAGATTCAGAGGACCTATTTGGCCACGGTCCTGGCGTAACCCAAAAACTTGTTGCGGCCAAACGCACACGCAAGTATACGCGGTCATCAAGTAATAAAGTGACTAAAAGTCGGATGTCGATCCCACGAGGACTTGTGATTAACTATTAACTAAATTAGACTATCCTAATTACAAGAATTAGACCTAGAAGTATTTGATTCTAAACTAATTAAATAAAGAATATAAATAATGAACTTTTAACAGAGAAAGAGCAGATTTTTCTGATATCAATGTAATAAAAACGATTTAGGGTTATGGGCTATCTAACATTCCTATTCTATTCTTCAATTGAATTGACTAACTAATTTATCTAGTTTATTCGTTGACAGGGTTAATATTGCTCATAAGAATCTGTCGAGTTCTTACTCGCCTATTCAAGCTAACCTAACGCCTATATGTCTATGGAATTAGAATCAACAAGAACGCATTTATAATTCCTGTAAATCAATGTCACAATGTACTCGTGGCTTGAACACCCAACATCCTAGAGAAGTCTAATAACATTACCTATCCCTTGTGAAACCATGTGCCCTCACAACAAGAACAAGAGAGTAAGTCGAATCCTTGTATTCGAATCTCATGATCAAATATAATTTAAAAACTTATATATATCAAAGAAAATCTCTCACTCTTACAAAGAAGTCACATGCATGCAATTGGTACCATAAGCTTGCCCTTAATGTAAATCTCTACTAATATAGGATCACTCGATCTAAAATCAATTAGGACTTTTTCGGGGTTATAATGTGGGCTAAGGGATGGGTAGGATATATTTAGGAATAGAGACTAACCCTCCTAAGCACTTTAATATATCACATGATAAACTTCAAGCGCATATTCTTCAATCCCAACTTCAATTTCACAACTAAAATCACTCCCAACAATATTCCTTCGTTCTTTAAGCACTATCATTAGTTTATACCCCACTAGCAATCACAAGATGCCAATTTACTCTCTTATTTTTTTTCTTTTTTTAGATTTTTCGTTCTTTCAACACTTCTCAATAGTGGTGTATTTTTTTTTTATTTTTTATAATACAAGTGCGCCTTTCCTCCTTTCATTAGTTCAACTCCAAAGCCACCCCACACTTAGTTCCTTCTTACTTCTTTTAGCGCTTATCTCACAATTAAAGTGCTTTAAGAGGAAAAAGGATCAAAACAATGTCAATTAAGAATAAAAAGGGTATATGCTTGAAATGTAGATGCCAAATAAAAGTCTATAAGTTCAAAAGAGTTAATTAGGGATAAATTTTATTTGTGGTAAGCAATTAAGCTTAAAAAGATCAAAGAAAGCCTAAAATCATTTTTCAACCGAGCATCACCTAAAATTTTGATTCAACTCACATACCGGACAAGTTCTACACACAAGTACAATACATAGACTATACAAAAACCTCACCACACATGGCACATGACTCACTAAGAACGGTCTCATTTCGACTCTCAAACAAATGCAAGTATTCATGGGGCCACACATATTAAGCATGAAGCACAAAGTGAACATAAATCAAGAAAACGAGACATAGGCATCACAAGACATGCTATCCAACTAAGCAAGGCATCATCAATAATTTCAAATTATAGGGAAGATACTACACATGTCAAAGCCTAAATATGCTACTATCAAACAAGTCAAGAGCGCCTAGGTTCATCATTCTTCCTCCATTTATTCCCTAAATTCTAATCTACTCTAAAAATAAAAATAAAAATACTACTACCTAATTCAAACTACATCCCATGAAAAAGAACCGTTGCATAAAGAAAAATCATGGGGGATTATTGCTACCTAAAAAATAAATAAAAGATACATTTTTAAATTTTTTTATATTTTTCACCCTTTTTTCATTTTTTTTATTGGACCTTAATCCCTCAAGAAAGTTGTCCACAAAATCCATCGTCTGAAAAAGTCCAAATTTTTCGATTTTTTTTGAAAAAAAATTACTACACTAAGAACGAGTACTATAACTAAGCTAACATAGCACAGAAAATCACTCAGACAATCTCCTCACCCCACATTTAAAATTATGCAGTGTCCTCAATGCACACTAAAAATAACAAGAGGATAAAAGAGACTCCCTGGTAGGCCAAAGGCCGAAGCATTAGCAGCTCACGGGATACTCAGACTTCTCCCAGGTACGATCCTTTATGCGGTCACCCCACACTTATTTCAACCACATAGCTCACTTTTGCATACTTCCAGTGGCTTTTCTTCTATGCTCATAATCCTACCCAAAAAAATGCTACAAAGATAAAAAAAAAAATAAACAAAAATAAATAAGAACAAAAAAAAGCAGTAAACTGGGTTGCCTCCCAACAAGCGCCTAATTTAAAGTCGCGGCACGACTTGAACCAATTTTTGTCTCCACCTTGAACTTATGAATTGTACCCCTAATATGGCATCTAGTCTGTGGCTATGCACCTTTGGTGGGGCTACAAAGATAACCAGGCCAAGTAATAAAATTTTCACTCTGCACCTCTCGGCCTTTAGATGAGGAATGTAATTTTTGCTTTTTGGCACAATAAATTCAAGAATATATGCGTTCTCATCCTCACTCTTTGACCCCTTCATAGACTTAGATGGCTCGATTATAATCTTACTATCTAAACACAATGTGGAAAAATAATTGGAATGAGGTCTATTGTGTTCTAACTCATAAATTTTACTACTATTTGCATCCTCATATTTACACACACTCAAGTCTCCCAAAGTAATGTTATCTACTCCCTCACATGACTCTAGAGCACTCTTCTCAACATCCTCAAGAAAAACATGGTCTAATG
This sequence comes from Nicotiana glauca, assembly GCA_026770625.1. NCBI lineage: Eukaryota > Viridiplantae > Streptophyta > Magnoliopsida > Solanales > Solanaceae > Nicotiana > Nicotiana glauca. The sequence continues at coordinate 151,868 of MU740680.1, forward strand.
ATTGGTATTCTCGTTTTAGCTCTTCAATTTGGTCTAGAAGATTTTTTTCAGCTTCACACAAGTCATTATTAAATTGTTGGGAGTTACACGCATCAACCTTTACATTCAAATATGCATCTAAGTTATGTACAATCAAGCCAAAATTATCAATTTTATGTGCAAGTTCATCTTTTTCCTTAGACCAATCATTCACCAACGTTGTTAGAAGATAACGTCGTTTCGCATATTCGCCTAATCGGGAATATTCTTCCCAATACCAACCCTTACTCCCATGTTCAAATACAGACCTCCTGGAGTTCAGGCCATGACAAGCCCAAAAAGACGGGCCATAAAAGTCTTTTGTCAACCAAACGTCTTCATCAATAACCTTACCTCCGGATATTTCATCCCCAGATGTCATGCGGAGAAAACTAAAAACACGCTAAGAGAAAAATCAAATAGTTATAAAAATATAAATATTTACAAAAAGAGAAGAAAGAAAAAAAATCAAAACTTGTAAAGATAAAAGTAAAAGTCTAATATAGAAAAATAGTTAATCTCTAAGTCCTCAGCAACGGTGCGAAAAACTTGTTGCGGCTAAATGCACACGCAAGTATACACGGTCGTCAAGTAATAAAGTGACTAAAAGTCGGATGTCGATCCCACGAGGACTTGTGATTAACTCTTAACTAAATTAGACTATCCTAATTACAAGAATTAAACCTAGAAGTATTTGATTCTAAACTAATTAAATAAAGAATATAAATAATGAACTTTTAACATAGAAAGAGCAGATTTTTATGATATCAATATAATGAAAACGATCTAGGGTTATGGACTATCTAACATTCCTATTGTATTCTTCAATTGAATTGACTAACTAATTTATCTAGTTTATGGGTTGACAGGGTTAATATTGCTCATAAGAATCTGTCGAGTTCTTACTCGCCTATTCAAGCTAACCTAACGCCTATATGTCTATGGAATTAGAATCAACAAGAACGCATTTATAATTCCTGTAAATCAACCAAGCAAGGCAATTAGGTATATGTCTATCCCAATTGTTAATCCGTTCCCTGATGCCCAGGATCAAGAACTTGCTATACTCAATCCTATATGCAATCTAGAATTCTCACTTTCGAGTTCAATTCAAGATTCGTAGATAGTATTCAATTGGTGATCAAGCAATCAAATAATTAAGTGCAGGATTGAATAAATAAACCAATATGATAAACTAAGAAATCAAAATCAATATCCGAATAACAATAGTCATGAAAGAACCACAACCCTAGAACGTGAAGTTTAGCTCCACATAGATATGGTAGCAAAATAACAAATCATACAAAGAAACATAAAAATTACTAAGTTTGGTGGAAGAAAAGATGAAACCCGACCTCCACGGCGGCTCTGTGCTCTTCCTTGATAAAAAATTGTGTAAAAATTATATTTAAGGACTATTTATAGGTATAGAATAGAAGTCTAGGCGAAATAGGCAAGTCCAAAATCAAAAAGGAAATAAAATAAACTTGAAACTCGGACTATGCATCGCCACACGAAACGCGCGACGTACCTCTCGTCAAATCGCACGTCGCAAGCCTTAACGCGAGAGACATTGGCTTCGGCGCCTGCTCCTTGATTTAATTGCTGCCTAACTTTTCCTTTTCACGTTTTTCCTCTTTTCCAATTGTTCTATTGTTTACTGCTTCAATTTGTCTTCAATCATTGCATATCCATTAATTAAAATTATACTCCATTCTTGTAGTGTATAGAACATACATAAAATCTCTATTTTGCTTTCAGTTTTATCTTCAACATATCTACACATAAAATAAACTCAATTAAGCATAAATATAATAAAATTAGCATTAAAACACTTAAATGTAAGGTAAGTAATGCATTAAAAATATATAGTTATAGTCAAATATCATTAGGCAAGACACTTACTTCAAAACACGCTAACTCAATCCATTAGCAAGAGTTTTCCGCGATTATTCAAATCCGAGCAGCTCGAATCAAGCAAAATAACTTTATACTATAAATACAAACCTTAGAAAATTATTCTGAATAATAAAGTTGTAATATTTAAAGAAAATCAAAAAGTCAACCCCGGGCTCGCGTCTCGGAACCCGAGCAAACTTAAAAAATCAAAAAACGCATCCGATAATAAGTCCAATCATACTAAAATTACTCAATTCCGATCTCAAATCGACTTTCAAATCCTCAAACTATAGTCTATGAAGCTTTCACAGTATTTCCCAACTTTTCTAACCCAAAACACTAATTAAATGGTAAAATCAATGATGGGTTCATGTAAAATAATCAAATCTAAGTTAGAATCGTTTACCCCAATCAACTCCTTGTTACTCTCTTCAAAAATCACCCAAAACCGATATCTCTAGCTCAAAAGATGAAAAATGGAACAAAACCCTTGATTTTGAAATTAAGTACAGTGGGCTAGTCATTGCCTTACGCGATTGTGAAAACACACACGCGATCGCGCAGAACAAATTCTCCTAGCTCACAAAACCTCATACGCGATCGCGAGATCTTAGTTGCAAGCTAGATGACTAGCTTCCTCAACTTATGCGATCACGTCCCAGGCCATGCGATCGCGAAGAATATCATGTGCCTCAGCCCCCGCCTCAACTACCTTATACGCGAACACGATCCCCATCACGTGTTCGCGATTCAAAAACTCCTCAAACACAATGATCGAGTCCCTTACTCCGTGAATGCGAAGAGTAAAATTCCATATGCCACAAACTACTCTACCAATCGTGGCACATCCTCCGCGAACTCAATGAAGGAAAATAGACTCAGAAAACTAGCAATCCTATTTCAAGAACAATTGGTTCAAACTCAATCTGAAACACACTCGAGGCCCCTAGTGTAATGACCCAAACTGGAGGGTCATGACTAGCACTCGAGCCATATTTGCCGAGCACCAACATACATTTTATCTAACCTTCTTTATTATCTTTAAGGGCTGACGAGATCAAAATAAATGGTAGACATGGATCATAAACAACTAACAATGAAAGTTAATGGCATGAACATATATAACATGGGACAACAAGACTGTCAAGAAACTATATATAAGGTACAAACTACCACACTGTCATGAAAGACTATACAACAAAAAATAGCCGACAAGGCATCCCAAACTATACATGAGTCGACACGTGTCTATGAGCCTCTAAAGGAACATAAGTGCGGCAACATTGCCGGAACAGGGCCCCGACATACCCATAATGTCTATAACAAAAATGCATACCGAGACCACAGCAAGTCCGGAGAAGGGATCTCGCCAATAACTGCTGAATTGGGTAGCCTACTGTGTTGGGGGAGCTATGTCTACCTGTCTATCAGGACCTGCAGCACAACAAGCAGCGTCCACAAATAAAAAGGACGTCAATACGAATAAAGTATTAAGTATGCAAGACAGGAAAGCATAAGTATGAACAATAATGTAAATAGCTATAGAGAATATACAACCTGCAACATCTGGGTACCTCTGAGGGCTACTGACATGAAATGCATGATACAGACATTTGTATATATACATAAACTTTTAAAACATACGCCTCTGTGGGCATCATCATCATCATCATCATGTCATACCCGACCGTAATAGGCTCGGTAAAAATATACCTGGCCATCAAAAGGCTCGGTAGAATTGTACCTGACCATGTGGAACTCGATAAAACCTTACTGATCAGTGGTTGGACAATAGGTGTCGTACCCGACCGTCTATAGTGCGTCTTGGTAGAGTAAAATGGATAAATATATATAGTGCATGCTGGACTCATTGGAATAGTAAAACTTGAGGGAGTATTTACAGACATAAAACCCTTAAAAGAACCTCCCACACGATCTGGAACAACAAAAAATGAGCAATAACAAGAAGAACAAGAAACTTACTAGCGCCACGGGATTCCCGACACTTGATTTGTGTTGTTTGCCCTTTGTTTGGGTCTTGGATCATAAGATAAACTTGAGAGAATGTTTTTAGGGTTCTATGTCTGAATACACTGAAAACGAATGACTTAAAATGGGGTTGAGCCATATTATATCTATCCATATGTCTTGAACCGCCTATGTGGGCCCCATAGAGAGCTACTTGGCGCAGTCTCGCGAAAATGCGAGTATCTCTCTACTACGATATTGTATCGACGAACGGTTTAATGTGTTGAAAACTAGACTCATATATATTTAATTTTGTGGGTATATCACCCCGTAATTCCAAGTAAATAGTTAGAAAATCGTAGTAATATTTTACCTAAAGCTTAAGTAAAATTATGAACGTAAGTTGCGACAACTTTTGTCGACTTTTATTTCATAACTCGTTTGACTTCAAGACTTATGATATGGATATTATATGATTCAAATACCTTAAAACATCACCTCTTGATTATATTAAGAACCTCTAAGTTTACCCAAAATACGGGTTACAACATCCTTCTTTCGATTAACTTCTAATACTTGTTAACCACTCTTATACACCCTTTATCATTTAAGACCAATAGGATTAACTTCTTATCCTTTCAAAGATAATATCTTCTTGGATTTATGTCGACTAACTTATGGCATGAACTAATGTACGTGAATATGGATTGTAACACCCTCCCTCTATTAGGAACATTCGTCCTCGAATGTAAGGGTTTATGGAGAGTCTAAATCATCATGGATTCCAACAGAAATTTCCGACCGAGTTTCCCCTATAAAATGGCCACTAGCCAAACTAGAAAGCAGTTAAACCTAACGTATAGCTTCATAAGGTTATACAAAACATTATAGATATGTACATTATCTGCATATCACCATTTGTATTAAGGAAGAGTATTCTCAAGATATTACTTCCTCATAGAGTCATTTCACCTTCTAATGCATCATGCGTTCCCCCGACATCCTCGTTATCTTTATTCTGGAACAAGTAAGGGTATTTAGACTTTATCTCCTCTTCTGCTTCACATGTCATTTCCTCCATATTCTTGTTCCTCTACAATACTTTGACGGAAGCTACATCTTTTGTTCTCAGCTTGAGGACTTGTTGATCTAATATAGCCATTTGCACTTCTTTATATGATAGATCCTCTATAACTTGTACATCTTTGATAGGGATGACTCAAGAAGGGTCTCCAATACATTATCTCAACATAGATATATGGAATATCAGGTGGACAAATTCCAATTCAGATGGCAATTCTAACTCATAAGCAATATGTCCAATTCGTCGAAGAATTTTATAAGGACAGATATACCGCGGACTTAGCTTACCTTTCTTCCCAAAACGCATAACACCCTTCATCGGTAAGATCCTCAAGAAAACCCAATCACCAACCTTAAACTCCAGATCACGACGTCGGACATAGGCATAAGGCTTTTGCCTACTTTGTGCCGTCCTCAGTCGTTCTTGTATCACTTTCACCTTCTCAATAGCTTGGTGAATCAAATCTGGCCCATATTACTCTGTTTCACCGACTTCAAACCATCGAACAGTGATCTACATCTCCTCCTATATAGTGCTTCATACGGGGCCATTTTAATACTCGAATGGTAGTTATTATTGTAGGTGAATTCTACGAGTGGAAGATGGTCATACCAATTCCCCTTGAACTCTAGAACACAAGCTCGTAGCATATCTTTAAGTGTTTGAATGGTATGTTCGGCCTGTCTATTAGTCTACGGATAGAATGCAATGCTGAGATTCACTTGTGTGCCTAAAACCTTCTAAAAAGACCTCCAAAAGTTAGCCCTAAATTGAGCTCCTTGGTCTGATATAATAAATACCGGCACACCATGAAGCCTAACAATCTCCTTGATATAAGACTTCGCATAATTTTCAGCTGTGTAAGTTGTCTTAACTGGCAGAAAATGGGCACATTTTGTAAGTCGATCAACTATTACCGAGATGGAGTCAAACTTATGATAAGAGCGAGGTAATCCAATAATGAAGTCCTACTAATCACCTCCCATTTCCAGGTTGGAATCACTATATTTTAAAGCAATCCACCAAGTTTTTGATGTTCGATCTTTACTTTTCGACAATTAGGACATTGGGATACAAATTATTCAATAGACTTCTTCATGTTATCCCACCAATACTGCTCCTTGACGTCATGATACATATTTGTCGAGCCGGGATGGATTGAATATCGGGATTGATGAATCTTAATCATAATCTTCTCTCACAACCCTGCCACATAAGGCACACATAGTCGGCCTTGGTGTCTCAGTGCCCCATCTCCTTTGATCTCAAAAGCCGTAATTTTATACTAATGAATGCTCTTTCTCAATCGTACTAAGATAGGATCTTCATATTGCCGTGCTTTTACCTCAACTACCAAAGACGATTCTTATGTATTATGTACAGTAACACCTCCATCATCAGAGTCTAACAATCTGATTCTCATATTGGCTAGCTTATTAAGCGGTCACGACTCGAATTTCCCGGCCTTGGGATTCGTGATGACGCCTACTCATGAAAGCTAGACAAGCCTAGTATTATAGATTCATTAACCTTTTTCCTTAACCTTTTAACATTTACGGAATAACATGTGATCATCAGCGGAATAATTATAATAAATAGAAATGCAGAAGATGAAAATTAATAGTTTAACCAAATACTAGTACATATTCCAATATACAACTCTACCCAGAATTTTGTGTCACAATGTCATGGACTATCTATGAATACTACAAGCAGTGCTCTGAATGGAAAATACAAATCTATCTCAGAATTACATAAGAAAATAGAATGAAAAGATAGAGGGGGATGCCAAGGCCTGCAGACGTCTGCAGGTCTACCTCGGCTCTCCTACTGGACTGATGGCAGCAATCTCAATGTGGTCCAAAAGCTCCAGCACCAGGATCTGTACACAGTGTATAGTGTAGTATCAGCACAACCGATCCCATGTCCTAGTAAGTGTCGAGCCTAACCTAAGCGAAGTAGTGACGAGGCTAGGACAGAACTACCAAATAAACGTGTGCAGTTGTATCATATACAGTAAATAATAACAACAACAACTAGCAGTTAAAGATGGGAAGGGAGAACATGCTACGGGGAATATCATGTACGAATAAAATTTCAGTAAAGAAGCATTAGGAACACCATAAATAAATTATGAGCAAGAATAAGGAAAGACAGTAAAAAGTGCACGTCATCACCCTTCGTGTTTTTACTCTCGTTCTCACCATAAGAATCAATATATTTGGCACAACATCACCCTTCGTGCTTTTACCTCACATAATCATGGCACGACATTATCCTTCATGCATTATCACTCATATCATGGACCGACATCACCCTTCGTGCTTTTATATTACAATATCGTCACGACATCACCTTTCGTGCATTAACACTCACTCACAAATATCATGCGCGGCATCACCCTCCGTGCTTTTACACTTTTCCTTACCCAAGTAACAATCACTAAGCAATTCGGGCAAGGGAATCAATAAATCACAATAGGATCCCGGCAAGGGAACAATAGTATTACAATAATATCCCGACAAGGGAAACAATGTCATAAGCAATAACATCTCGGCAAGGGAAACAATTTCATAGGCAATAATATTCCGGCAAACGAAACAATTTCATAAACCTCTTCTCATTTCCACACTCACTTCTCAACACAATCTCAACTTGAGCCAATGCTCTACAATGTTCAATTACCAAGAATACTTCCATAACCCTTGCTCAACATTAATTACCATCATATTAAGCATGGATAATACATAACGAAGTCACGAAAATCATAGTATAAGACTCACGGGCATGCTTGACACCAACATATAGGTACTCGTCACTATACCTATAAGCCGTACTCAACAATTAACACATAGAAATTAAGACCATGACTCATATTCCCTCAAGCTAAGGTTAGACCAAACAATTACCTCAATGCCACAAACACAATCAAGCCTCAACTACCGCTTTACCTCTCGATTCCACTTCCAATTCGCTTGTATCTAGCCACAGTTTACCTAACGATATCAATAGATGCTAAATGAATCAATTCTAATGCACGAAAATAGATTTCCCATAGATTTCCCCAAAAAGTCAAAAATGAACCCCGGGCCCGCTTGGTCTAAACCCAAAATTTGGATAAAAACTCGATTACCCATTCACCCCCGAGCCCGGATATACAATTGGTTTTGGAATTCGACCTCAATTTGAGGTTTAAATCCCCAAATTTCACTATTCCTAAGTTCTACCCAAATTTTTTAATTCCACCATGAAAGCCCTAGATTCTAGGATGAAATCTTGTAAAAAGAAGTTAAGGGGTGAAAGAAATGAGTTTAAAATCACTTACTTATGTTTTGGAGAAGAAGGAGTGTTTGAAAAATCATTTCTTATGTTTTAGGATTTTGAAAAATGAAAAATGTCTGAAAAGTCTAGTTTATATAAACCCCTCTCAGATCCTCACCGCTGACCGCAGAAAAAGGACCATGGCCGCAGAGCTCCACCGCGGACAGCAAAATATCGAGCGCGGCCGCGAAGGTATAGCCTTGCTCACTGCTGACCGCAAAAAACCCCACCGCGGTCGTGAAGACCCCACCACAATCGCGGAGATTCATCGCGGACAGCGAATCTCACTTCAGAGACCTGCAACTTCTCTGAACCTGCAACAGTTATTTTTCAAGTCTAAATTCACTCTGTGGCCTATCCAAAACTCACCCGAGCCCTCGGGGCTCCAAACCCAACATGCACGCAAGTCCAAAAATATCATACGGACGTGCTCATGCGATCAAAACATTAAAATAACATTTTCAACTTTGAATCAACCCTCAAATTCATGAAATCACTCAAGAACATCAAAATTTCCATTTTCTCAAATAAAGGTCCGATTTATACCAAACGAACTCTGATTCTTACCAAACTTCACAGATTCAACTTAATTATTACTCCCTCCGTTCCAATTTATGTGAACCTGTTTGACTAGGCACAGAGTTTAAGAAAAAAATGAAGACTTTTGGAATTTGTGGTCCTAAACAAATCCAAATGGGGCCCAGAGTATTTGTGTGGTTATAAAAGTTTCTCATTAAGGGTAAAATTAAAAGTTTAAGCTAAATTGTTACCAAATTTAGAAAGGGTTCATTCTTTTTGGAACGGACCAAAAAGAAAATAGGTTTACATAAACTGGAACAGAGGAAGTATATAAGACCTGTAGCGGGCTTCGGAACCAAAATACAGGCCCAATAACATCAATTTCAAACATCTTTACATTTCCAAGGACTCATATAATTTCAGTTAAATAATTTCTTTCAAAAATTCTTTTCTCGGGCTTGGGACCTCGGAATTCGATTTTGGGCATATGCTCAAGTCCCATATTTTACAACGGACCTTACAAGACCGTCGGATCACAGGTCTAGGTCCGTTTACCAAGAATATTGACTAAAGTCAATTTTAATCAAATTTTAAAAGCCAATTTCCTTATTTTACTTAGATTTCACATAAAAGCTTTCTGGAAATGCGTCCGGACTATGCACGCAAATTGAGATAAGATAAAAAGAAGTTTTTAACGCCTTAGAACATAGAATTAACTTTCAAAATGAGTGATGAACCTTTGGGTCATCACACACGCTGCCATGAAAGACTATACAACAAAAATCATCCGACAAGGCATCCCAAGCTATACATGAGTCGACACCTATCTATGAGCCTCTAAAGGAACATAAGTGTTGCAATATTGCCAGAACATAGAATTAACTTTCAAAATGAGTGATGACCCTTTGGGTTTTAGAACATAGAATTAACTTTCAAAATGAGTGATGACCCTTTGGGTCATCACACACGCTGCCATGGAAGACTATACAACAAAAATCATCCGACAAGGCATCCCAAGCTATACATGAGTCGACACCTATCTATGAGCCTCTAAAGGAAAATAAGTGTTGCAATATTGCCGGAACAGCACCCCGACATACCCATAGTGTCTATAACAAAAATGCATACCAAGACCATGGCAAGTCCGGAGAAGGGATCTTGCCAATAATCGCTGAACTGGGCAGCCTACTGTGTTGGGGGAGCTACGTCTACCTGTCTATCAGGACCTGCAGCACAACAAGCATCATCCACAAATAAAAAAGATGTCAATACAAATAAAGTACTGAGTATGCAAGGCAGGAAAGCATAAGTATGAACAGTAATGTAAATAGCGATAGAGAATATACAACCTGCAACATCTGGGTACCTCTGAGGGCTACTGACATGAAATGCATGATACAGACATTTGTATATATACATAAACTTTTAAAATATATGCCTCTGTGGGAATCATCATCATTATATCATACCCGATCGTACTAGGCTCGATAAAAATATAAACGGCCATCATAAGGCTCGGTAGAATAATACCCGACCACGTGGAGCTCGGTAAAACTCAACTGATCAGTGGTTCGACAATAGGTGTTGTACCCGGCCGTCTATAGTGCAACTTGGTAGATTAAATTATATATATATAATACTTGTTGGACTCATTGGAATCATATTTTGAACCTTTCAGAATGACGTAAGGTCGGTATCCTCTGTAAACGTTATTAGGACTAACTCTTTATCATGAATCTTATAAGAATCAGGAAGTACCAACAACATTAATAACATAAGAATAAGAGAAGCAACATCAACATTAATCGCTCCATAAGAAGGGAAACAATGTAAGTACTGCTAGTTACTAAGAGTAGAGTATCTTTGGAAGCTCGTTCGTTATATTATGTACAATCGGAGTCATCGAAAAGAAGGAAAGGGATAGCCTCACATACCTTGTATATACTGCCCAACCTCAAGTTATGCAAATGTCACGACTTCTTAGTCTATAATAAGAGAAATGATACTATCGTTATCGTTTAAGCGTCGTAACTATTATATATCGATCGCAACCTATTTTATGATGAAACGGGCAACACCTCACCTATTTATATGACTTCTCACAAGTCAAAACAACCACCAAACAGACCAAACAATATCAGAAATAATCATATTGAGCCTCCCAAAATAGTCCACTGACAAACAACATTACTACCAAGCCTTTCGATATATATTTCACGAGTTCTAGCTTCAATGACTTAGCCGCAACTTGGATAATCTTAAATACATGTAGAGCAAGAGGTATTTTACCTTTAAACGGAAAGAAAAACTCTAATTTGACCTTAATTATCCATGAAATATCCCTCCAATGCTGCCACAAGAACAAGGAAGCGAAACTAGCAATCAATTAGGGTTTTTCACACTAGAATCTCTTTAGAAGACTTGAAATCACCTAGGGTTGATATTAAATACTTGAGGGAGTATTTACAGAACATAAACCCCTTAGAAAAACCTCCCACAAGAGCTGGAACAACACAAAAATGAGCAACAACAAGACAAACAAGAAACTTACTAGCGCCACGGGATTCCCGATACTTGATTTGTGTTGTTTGCCCTTTGTTTGGGTCTTGGATCATGAGAGAAACTAGAGAGAATGTTTTTAGGGTTATAAGGTCTGAATACAAAGAAAAATAATGACTTAAAACGGGGTTGAGGCATATTATATCTATGCATATGTCTTAAACCGCCTATGTGGGCCCCATAGAGAGCTACTTGGTCTTGGTGTAGTCTCGTGAAAATACGAATATTTCTCTATTCAATATCGTATCGATGAACGGTTTAATGCGTTAGAAACAAGACTCATAGTTTCAATTTGATGGGTATATCACCCCGTAATTCCAAGTAAATAGTAATAAATGATTAGTAACATTTGACCTAAAGTTCAAGTAAAATTATGAACGTATGTTGCGACAACTTTTGTAGACTTTTGTTTCATAACTCGTTTGACTTCAAGACTTATGATATGGATATTATATGATTCAAATACCTTAAAACATGGCCTCTTGAGTATATTAAGCACCTCTAGGTTTACTCGAAAATATGGATTACAACATCCTTGATTCGATTAACTTCTAATACTTGTTTACCACTCCTATACACCGTTGTATCATTTAAGACCAATAGGATTAACTTCCTATCCTCTCAAAGATAATCTCTTCTTGGATTTACGTTGACTAACTCACGGCATGGACTAATGTACGTGAATATGGGCTGTAACACTTAGGACCCCATCCGAACATACCAATAAGTCCTAAAAGGTGATACGAACTCGCTCGAAGCCGCAAATTATATCAAACAACATTAAAATCGCGAATCGCACCTTGATTCAAGCCTAAGGAACTTATGGACTTCCAACTTCTAAAACTAACGTCGAAACATCCCAAACCAACTTCAATTGACCTCAAATTTTGCATATAAATCATAATTGACACAAAGGACCTATTTTAACTTTCGGAACCAAAATTCGGACATAATATCAATAAAGTCAACTCCCGATCATACTTCTCAACCTTCTAAACCTTCAACTTTCTAACTTTTGCCAATTCAAACCAAAACGACCTACGGACCTCCAAATCAATATTCGGACACGCTCCTAAGTCTAAAATAACCATACAAAACTATTGAAACCGTCAAAACTTTATTCTAGAATTATCTACACAAAAGTCAAACTCTGATCAACGCTATTAACGTAAACTTCCAACTTTGGGACTAAGTGTCTCATTTTACTCCGAAACTCTCCCGAACCAAAACCAAATACCCCGGCAAGTCACATAACCACAATGTAATATAGAGGAGATAATAAATAGGGAAACGGGGCTAAAATACTCAAAATGACCGGCCGGGTAGTTACATTTACGTATCCATTTTTTCCAACTCTTCGCGTTTGTCACATTTTTTCGTCTTCATCTATTTTTCTTAATCTTTCAACAATTACGGATGAGAGAAAAATTAGGGTTGCGTTAAAATTGTGTTGGAGAAGAAATGGATGCACTATAGTTGTTCTCTTGTAGCTAATGTTAAATTGCCACTTTCAATAGAGTACCGCACATTGGTCTCTTATGCACAAAATGAGGATTAATAGGCATTTGGTAAAACTTAAGGTACACTTCCATATTCAGTTACTCCACCAGGTGTGGCTAATTATGCGAATTGGGTATTTATGATAGTGAAAGTTTGCAAGATTTTTATGATCACCGGACGATTAGGGGTTTAGTTGCGATAAGCATGCTTGAAATATATTTTATCTCAAAAATTATGAATCGTAAAGAAGTTTCATGTACTCTGACAAACACTTATCCGTATGAGGATTTTTAGAGCTTTTTAATTCAAACAAATTCCATACCAAAGAGTCTGGCTTGATCTGAACCACTCTCCAATGCATGAGGAGCGAGAATACAATAGTTTACCAATGCATGAACAATCTAAGTAGGTAGGGACGATAAATTGGCAGACTTCATAGTCTGAGTGGTAAAGGCTTATTCATTATTTGTGGTACCTTTTTATGCTTTCGCTTTTAAATAGGGATTTCAGCCCGACATTGATTTTTCAAACAAACCATTTACAAGTTACGAACAAATATCAATATTGGGACTTTCTATAGTTTTAGAGGGACGGATCGTGCTAGTGCATCCATGAGCCACCAATAAAGGCACAATGCGGTGCCACATATAAATTATGAATGGTTGGGTTAAACCATGAACTAAATAAGTTAAATTTTTATAGTTTTATTATATTTATTATTTGATTGATGGAATAGAGAAGATAATCAACAAGATGGTCTTGTATTAACATAATTGGAAGAACATTTGAAGCGTAAGAGCTCAAACGCCGGCTTATACTAAAGGCTCGTACCGACCCAACGCGTAAGAGCCATTGTCGCCAGCCTACATAAAAGGCCGCATCGACCCAAGGCATAAGAGCCACTGTTGCCAGCCCACACAAAAGGTCGTACCGACCCAACGCATAAGAGCCTAAGGGTCAGCTTGAAATTATAAAACTTGAGGGTCAAATGAGCTCAAGTCGAAACCCGATTCGGAGACTGAACCCAAAACATTAACTAAAAGGTTGCATCGACCAAAATCATAAGAGCCACTATCGCCAGCCTAAAACTTGACATCTTGAGCATCAAATGAGCTCGAGTCGATACCTGACTCGGAGACTAAGCCCAAAACACTTGACCAAGACATGCCTAAGAGCAACAACATAAGATCTCAAACGTCGACTTATACTAAAGGCTCGCATCGGCCAAGTGCATAAGAGCCTACGGGCCAGCACAATGAGCCTCAAGACCATACTATGAATCTATGGATTCCTTCTAACTCAAATACCAGTTCATCTTGCTAAACTCGAGACAGAAAGGGATACGGAAGAAATAAAGCCGCAAGGTTTTCTTTTGTACACATATACAAAAAAACACAAGCTCCATCTTCAAACGTGCATTAAAAATTCTATATACAGAATCAGAAAGTAAAATCTACATCCCCCGTGGAGGCTATCGCCTGTCGGCCTCATCTTCGCTATCTTCAGCATCGGACAGAAGTAACCGAGCACTACGCTTGTCCGCCCTCGCTCGCGCCAACTCTTCCGAGAGAACAAATCCCCTAGCGCGGATCTCCTCGAGAATTTTCCTCCAAGACTTACAACGAGAATATTCTTTGATCCTGTCTTTGCGGTTAACGGTCCTTCTCAGCTCAGCTTGAGCATCGGCAGCGTCCTTCAAATTGATCGCTACCTTCTGGTCAGCCTTAGTTTGGCTCATTATGGTTTTAGCCCGAGCATCGACAACCTCGACCTTGACCTTCAAAAGCTTGGACTCGAGCTTCGTAATCAAATATGTTCGAACCGAGGCATCGTCACGAGCTAAGAGAAGTTAAGCCTCAAAAGCGGAATCTTTAGCCAGAGCACCCTCCCCCGCTGAAGCCTGAACCTCAGCTTGAGATTTCAGCTCATCATGCTCGCGCTTGGCTCAGCCAGCTTCATCCCGAAGGCGCTCCAGGTCCTCCATCTTTTTCTGTAACTGAGATAAACGAAACATTAGCCTCAGGAGCTAGAAGGAGGAATACACACTCACTCGAAACAAAAACAACCTGCTCCTTCAAGTAGCTCTCATAATTCAAGCTCTGACTCGCCTCATACTGCAAGTGTGCCAACTCGACTTCCTTTTCGTCACAAAGGAGCCGAAGGGATTTCTCCTCATCCAGAGCTTTCCGCAGGCTGGCCTCACGGCAAAGCATCTCGAACTTAAGTTTGTCGAAGGCCTGCAAAAGAAAATGCAATAAGGAAGGGAAGACGTGAAACTCAAAGGCATGTGCCAAAACAAACCACAGAGTGAAGCCATTGGGATTCCTCGAAGGTCGAGGGCACATCTGCTAACCTAGCTCCCTTAGCTCCAAAAGAGTCGACCCCGATCGAGTCATGGTCGCTCGGTGTATGCGACCCTTGGTTTCGAGTATCCCTCGAAGTACCTTCGATGGAAAAAGAAGACGGGAGCGAAGGAGAAACCACCTTTCCAAAACCAGGAATCACGGGCGCGACAGGCTCAGTCGATACTTCTTCTTTGGGCCCTTGGTCCAGGTTCTCCTTGCTTTGAACGTCGTCACCCTGCAAAGGCATCTATCTCTTATTGTTATCATTCTTTAGCCTAGGATCTAGCAACCCTTTCCCCTCTCCAAAGGGGCATGACCTCGCCTCGGAAGGCTCCCCGATGCCTACAATAATAGGATTAGTACGCAAAAAGAGAAAGTGTTTTTCCAAATGAAAAAAGGGAAACGAAAAAATCGCATAATACGTAACATGATGTTTTGCTTCCCATTTGCCCCGGACAAATATCACCACTTACGTTCATCGTAAGTCGAGTGGTTCGCCAACTTTTGAGCCCAATCTGGCAGATCAGGAATGTCGCCCGACATCCACGAAATTGCTGCAGAAAAAGAAAAAGAGGCGCATTTATGAAGCCAACCTTCGCTATAAACAAAACTAAGAAGGAATTAATATACCACTTATGCGTATGATTCCATTCCTCAGGGAATGGCATAAACTCCACGAGGATAATATCAATGGTCCGCATTCGGATGAATTGACTCATCCACTCCTGATCTCCATCCTTTTCATCATCAATAATAAAGGACGTGGTCGACCGGTATCGTAAGGTTAAAAGACCTCGATGGTGAAAAGGTCGGTGTAGCCTGACAAGATGACTGAGTGTGAATTCAAGCCTTGTCTTCTCTGCAAAGAACCTCATCATCAACAATATTCGCCAAAATGACGGGTGAATCTGCGCCAAGGTAACCCGATAACCTAGACAGAAGTCTCGCACAACCCTATCAAGGGGGCCCAGTGTGAAAGGATACATGTACACATTCAAAAAACCATCAACATGGTCCGTGATTCCCTCATCCAAGAAAGGTATCTATAACACTACCTTTACCCCTCATCTGTAGTCTTTTCTCACTAACCCAAGGTGTTCCTCTCCTATCGAAGAAGTAAACTTCAAGGTATGCTCCCGTTGATCCTGAACATAGGGGTACTTCTATGAAGAGAAGTCCTCTCTCGAAGAAAAATGCCCCGAGTTAGGCCCACCTAGCATCAGCGATGCTAAGCCAACAAGGCGAGAACCGGAGGCGGAACTCTCTCCTCCCTACCAAACGAATCCTGATGTTGCAGTCATGACTATGGCACATTAGAGAACTGGAGCAGGGATTTGGGCAAGAGCGTTAATAATGAAATAACGAAAGGCCTAACGCAGAAAAAAAAGGGTAACTATTTAGAATGATGAAATCTCCAAAAAAGCGGAAACAACCCTATATATGGAAAAAGCAGTGACGATTTGCCTGCCTCAGAGGTCAATTAAAAATACTGACCGATACCACTTCGGGGAAATGTGCCAGAGGGATCGCCTCGATCGTTTTGTATCTATGCCATACATTCGACGATTCCATGTGATGTTTTAGGGACGGAGACCCCCGCACCAACCAAGCCTCGAGGTAGTACCCGACCTGAGGACCTCCACCAAAAATAAGAGAGGCTCTAAGAAGCCATTGGCATCATCGCGAGTCCCGAGGTGGTACCCGACCTCGAGGACCTCCACCAAAAAGAAGAAAGGCTCTAAGAAGCCATTGGCATCATTGCGAGTCCCGAGGTGGTACCCGAACTCGAGGACCTCTACAAAAAATAAGACAGGCTCCATTGATATCATTCCAAGTCACGAGGTGGTACCCAACCTCGAGGACCTCCATCAAAAAGAAGTTAGGCTCCAAGAAGCCATTGATATCATTACCAGACCCAGATGGGCTTGGCCTCGGGGTACCATCTAAATCCGGGTAAACCCTCATTTGGGATCTATCTACAATGCCTTGAGGCTATCTACTCTGAGTTCAAAACAACTTCCCAGGCAACCCGAGCTTGGGCGAGCCCCACTCGGGTACTTCTCCCGAAAGCCTAAATGCTATCTTATCTCGGGCTTCCGAGAAAATCCCCCCCTCCCCCCCGAAGATTACCGAAGGGTCTAAAGACTAAGAATAGATTTAAGGGTTCGAAGCCCTGCTTTCATTCAACTCGAAGCCAGGGTCCCGACGACTGGATTTTATCGGTCCAATCGGGGCTCGGTCCAAGGAACAACAAGGGATTCTCCAGGGAGCCGTGTTAATCAATCAAAAGTCAGAAGAAACACTCGCGCCCTGGCTGGATATTTGCACCTATCGATGTGGTCATGCACTCAAATTCTTCACAAATATAGATAAAGGGAAATATAGCATACATCAAAGACAAAATTGAAGAAAAAACTTTATATTCGTAAACACTTGATTACAAAAGTCCACGAGGGGTCCTTATATATAATTACAAAAACCCACAAGGGGTCCTTACACAGAAACAAAGAAGCAAAAAGGTACACATATAGCAAAAGCCTAGAGCCTAGCCTATTCTCGAGGGAGAATCCTCGGTGACTGTATCTTCGAGCGCCATCTCCTCGGGGTCTCATCCCAGTCTTCCAAAGCAATATATTCAAGGGAGAAGATGAAGAAGAGGAAAGTGGTGGAGAAAAGGAAAGTGACGCAGAAGAAGCAGAAAGGAATGAAGAAGTGGCTAGGTGAAAAATCTTGTTAGTATGAATTTCGCCAGTACTACTATTGCGAAGCCACTTTTTGAGACGTTACACCGGTACGGGATGCAATAGTTAGTAGATAGTTCCAGCTCACTCCATGGAAAGCAAAAGGAGTAAGGTGCTGCGTCGGGTAGTCGGGGGAGGTGAGCAGCGGTGTAGAGTCCAAATATTTCCCCGAGCCGGGAGAAATCTCCACGTACCTCGTCGTCTCAAGTCAACGACGGTAATAGTAAAAACAACAACAATAACAACAACAACAACAACAACGATGACGACAAGACGGTGTAATCTCTCTCGGCAAGAGAAAGCCCAAGAGAAAGGCTATGGCGTGGCTGATAGGAACCCCGCCATATAACCTTGAGTCCATGGGCCTCAAACATGGTGGATGACAATGGATGAGGATGGTGAGAAGATAAGCATGGATAGATATGGGAAGACACTTGAATAAAAAGTTGGTTCCAGGAGGCTCCCATTTATAGGAAGGGCGGCAGCGTAACCGACGGCGCCATTATTGTCTTTGAAAGACGTATCGGCAAGCGCATTTAATGCGTCCTTGGGAGCTAAACCAGCAGCAACATTATTGCTTTGAAGAATAAGAAACGGTAATGCTTTGAATGATTCTGGAAAGATGAAACGATGGGACATTTCGGTTATCACGGAGGCTTGCATCATTGGTATGATGCCATCACAGGAAAATTCAAAAATTTGGTTATCAAGGTCTTTTCTTATCGTTCATCTCTAAGAAACGCGGGGACTATCTGTATACGGTAAAATTGGAGGGTCCAATTTCTCGTCATCAAGGCACCTCAAAAGATCGTCTCGAAGGCTTGAGACTACGGCCGAGCTTCCTTCCTCGAGGGTCATCGACACTCGACCTCAGGGTAGTACTGACCACGGTTATGGTAAAAGTGGGGAGTTCCCAAGACACGTGACTAGGGCTGACAAAGTCTAGAGTACAACATCTTTTTACGGCTGTCTGTCCTTTTTCCCATCTAATATCAGCATTTTCATGCTAAAGATGGGGATAGTTGTGCAAAGACCTAGAATCTTCTGATATTTACCCTATATAAAACCCAATTTTAACCCTTCAATTACTGATTATTGCAATTTTAATCAATTTGACCTAAATTCTTATTGTTTGATTACCCTTAGCCCTTTCTAACCCTTCTAGAACCATCTAGGCCATTCTAGCCTTGGATTCCCTGAATCGGTTTCCAGTTAAGCCTTTAAGGTTTTCAATATTACCCTTTCAAACCCCCTTCCATTCCACTTGGCATTCAAACCTCTAAACTCAAAACAATTAAGGCCAAATCAGCTATAGACCAAAACAAAACAAACTGAAACAGAAGCAAACCCTTAATTAATCTACCAACTTGAACAGGACTGATTAACTAACCTAAGCGCATTGAACTATACTTAATTAATGCAATTAACTAAATAAGCCTATTTTACTGAAATTTAAACGAATCAACAAACAAACAAACAAGATTAACACCTAAATAACAAAAAATGAAGAAACAGAAACAAAGAGATATGAGGAGGAAAATATATTGATTTTGGCCATGAATGTGACGACAAACGAGGCAAGCCAACGAACGATAAGGTTTGGCCAGCCAGTGGTGAATTGGTCAAAAACCGATGACTTCAAAATGGGTCAAAATTAATGCAAAACTATTGCTCTTATCAAGAGTAATTGATTCAAATGAGTCTCGACCCAAAACGAACAAAATACCCCAAGCAATTTGCACAAGGTCGAACTAGGGTTTCTTCTGGATGCGTAGATCTAAAATTCACCGATTTTGGTGAGGTTTCCAACGTAACCGAAAGGAAATATGAGATAAGGGGAGTGTGGTGGTTGTCTGGTTAGAAGATGGGGGTGTTTGGAGTGGCGCCGCTGCCGTAGAGCGATTTTCGGTGACGGCCGTGGGCGGAGGTTCAGAGAGAGAGAGATGAGGAAATGAAGGGTTGTCTTTAGGGTTTGGGGGGTTCCGACCGTTATAAGAGAAAGGGGTAGTGAGTTGCGAGTTGTTAGATCCAAAAGGATCAACGGCTGGAATTAAGTTTAAGCAAAACGGCATCGTTTTGCTAAGGACTGGACCGAATATGGAATTGATGGGATTGGGCTTGGGCGAAATCGGTTAAATTTGGGGCACTGAATTTTGTTCAATGGGTGGACCAATAAATCAAAGACCAAATTGTTTCTTTCCCACTTTCCTTTTTTCTTTGTTTTTTCCTTTTTCTTTTCTTTAATTCTTTTAAGTAAACATTCTAAATTAAATTCCTAAATTAATTTAAATTATAAAATTAAATTAATTATCTAATTATAATATCTATAAAAATTACTTGATCCTAAATTAAAAGGGAAAAATCACTAATATAAAAATTAAAAGGTAAAAATATAAAAATGAGCCATTTTTGTGATTTTTGTTTTCAATAAAATAATTAATTAACTAATTAATCCTAAAAATATAAAAACAAAAAATCTAAATGCAATGCATGGTATTTTTGACATTTTTAACAAAATTAAACGTGCAGAAAAATGCAAATAATTAATAAAATCCTACAAAAATCATATAAAATGGTAAATAATTGGAAAAACTCTATTTTCTTTGATTTTATAGGAGTATTTCATATAGGGCACAAAATACATGCTCACAGTTGTCCCTCTTTGCTCGGAAACACGAAGGACTTTTGGGAAAAGATAACATAAGCAATTATGAGCAATTTTTGCCCATTTAAAACTCCATGGGAAGCATCTTTTGGAAAATGTCTGACCGAACCTTGCTTCGGAGGTTGCCTACATATCCTTGGCTAGAAAGGAATCAGGTCAGTGTTATTTTGGAAGTTTCGGTAGCTGGGACTACCAGAAAACTATGATTTCACTAATGTTGTTGTTGTTTCTGTTTGCTGAGCTCCTTATTACACCAAAATAAAAAATGGAAAGCTAAACTAGCTAAGCCTATAAACTATGAGTTACAAGATTCCGATCTATAAACCTTCTAAAGCTTGATCTCTAGTCTTGGCTGGTTCTTTGTGCAGACTCTAATATGAATCTTGATGCTCATTAACTGCAAACACTAGTTCTTTCTTCCTCAGCTTTTTGGATCAAGGCCGGACATGCAAAGCTCGTAACTTCAATCGTATCTTGAGCAGTCTGCATCTTTTCTCCGCTTCTGCACGTGAAGTTCCCTTCTTTTCTTGTTCTTTCTTTTATTTTATTTTGGATTGAGACTTCTTCTTTTGGTTATCTCGAATCCTGTGTCTTGACGTATGACCTGCTCAGATACCAAAATTAACAAACGAACGAAATTTTTTTGCCCCAGTTTTCACTAGGAAAATTTCATGAGTTATTGTAACAAAATCTAAACTATTTCTTTATTGAAAGTAATAAAATTGGGATTGTGTGTCCCTGAGAAAAAGAGATTAAGGAGTAGAGACCCTATATCTAAAATGAAATCAAATGGGGATCGGAGGCCCCAAGTTGGGAAGATTACCAGGTTATGCTAGAAAAAATGACCGGGTTATGCCAGAAAAGGTCCTCGGGTTATGCCGGAAAAGGTCCTCGGGTTATGTCGGAAACGGCCCTCGAATTATGCTGGGGAGGTCCACGAGTTATGCCGAAAAAGTCATCGGGTTATGCGAGAAAAAGATCCTCGGGTTATGCTAGAAAAGTCATCGGGTTATGCCGGAAAAGGTTCTCGGGTTATGTCGGGGAGGTCTGCAGGTTATGTCGGGAAAGTCATCGGTTATGCCAGAAAAGGGTCCTCGGGTTATGCCGGGAAGGTCCACGGGTCCGAGAAAATCATCGGGTTATTCCGGAAAAAGGTCCTCGGGTTATACCGGGGAGGTCCACAAGTTATGCCAGGAAAGTCATCGGGTTATGCCAGAAAAAGGTCCTCGGGTTATGCCGGGAAGGTCCATGGGTTATGCCAGGAAAGTCATCGTGTTATACCAGAAAAGGTCCTCGGGTTATATCAGGGAGGTCCATGGGTTCTGCCGGGAAAGTCATCGGGTTATGCCGGAAAAGGTCCTCAGGTTATATCGGGGAGATCCACAGGTTATGCTGGGAAAGTCATTGGGTTATGCCGGAAAAGGTCCTCGAGTTATGCCAGGGAGGTCCACAGGTTATGCCGTGAAAGTCATCGGGTTATGTCGAAAAGGTCCTCGGGTTATGCCGGGGAGGTCCTCGGGTTATGCCGGGGATGTCATCGGGTTATGCCGGAAAAAGGTCCTCGGGTTATGCTGGGGATCAACTAGAGATTGGAACCATATACTGGAAAAGACTACCAGGTTATGCTGACAGCGATTAGGGAATAGGACCCTGTGTTGGGAAAATGTAGCTAGAGATTGGGGACTTTAGGATACCATGATTTTTGAATTTTTCTTCTTCTTTTCTTTTCTTCTTTTATTTTATTTTATTTTATTTAGAAGAATGAATGAAGGGTTTAAAAAGGGACTTCCCTTTTCGGGTCAACTTTTGCTGCAGAACCGTTTTGGTTTATGCGTAACTTGCTTTTATTGCACCTGCTTCTTGCAAGGTTGTTTTGGACTGCACCTGTTTTCTTGCTTTCAAATCAAAGAACAATTTTTTAGTTTGAATCGGTGGTTGGTTTTGTGGCCTTGATTTTTTTGATCACTTGATCTCGGCCCAACTCTTTCGATGAAATCTCCCTTGCTCGCTGGCTTTCTGGAGATCGGTTTCCTTTCTAATCCCAAGGATATTGACTTTCCAAAATTCCGCGTGACAGTTAACTTGTGTGGGACTTTGGCCTTTTCTCCTTATTTTTCCTTTATGGGTACTTGACTTTGGATTCCTTTCCTTTTCGATAATTTTGACTCTGGAGCATCGGCTATCATAGCCAGTCGAGATCGACTTGATGCACCTGCTAATTCTGGGTGTTTTTCCTTAAATTTTAGCTTTTGTTAAGCAAAACCCTGTAAAACCAATCTTGCCATATTTTATTTGTATTAGTTTCGGAGGAGGATTATACCAAAAAGGATTCAAAGAAAAGTAAACAAAGGATAGGATAATGAATTTAACCAGAAGTATCCTATTCGGGAAAAGGAAATAAGGACTTATCTGGGGTGCATGCAGACTTCAATAGACATGACATGCTTCTTGGACTGGACACCTGATCTGTGCAACCACCAATATCTCGTAAACACGTCATAACTTATATCTCAAAAACAAGAAACCTTTCCAGGACTTCATCAGTGCCGATGGTTGTAAGGAATTGCTTTTTTCGATCAGTGGCACCCTTTGCGGGTTTCCACCAACTGACCTCTCTCATTTCTCTTCTCACAGTCGCCTTATAGTGCTCTTTGTGAGTTTTCACTAACAAGACTCTCTCATTTTCAATTTCTCTGCTCACCACCGCCTTACGATGCCCGTATGGGTTTTCACCAATAAGACTCTCTTATTTTATTTCTCTCATTTGATTGTATCAAATCCAAATAACCAACATCCTCCAATTTTGAACTTCTTTACCGATTGATTAGAAGGACTTTGAATATGATTTAGGGTAAAAAGAGTTTGGATTGAATTACAAGTTTGGAACCTTTCAGGAGAAACGTCGCCGAACCATTATAAATTCTGCCCCAGTTTCAACTTTTGGGAAATGTGGATTTTTGTTTTGGTGTGACTGAACCCCAGATAGGGGTTGCCTACGTATCCTTTCGGAATCAAGTCAAACTTAGTTCAAGGAAACTTTGTTTTTTATTTTTATTTTATTTTTTTTACAGACGTTTTCGAGTTCCAAAGAGGGTAATCAAAGAAAGGTAACTGGCTCAAAGGGTTGAAGTGTTTGGGCTAGCGAGAATGAAAGCCTTCGTCATCCCAATCGGATGATATTGGTATCATATAAGGGTTAAACGTAATACCTTTTGACTGCATCTGCATTGACAGTTGTTTCAGGGTCATTTCCTTCAATGTCTCCCAAGTACAATGCCCCTTTCGACAATAATTTTCTTATAATGTACGGACCCTTCCAATTTGGAGTGAACTTTCCTTTTGTTTCCTTGTGATGTGGGAGAATACATCTCAAAATGAGTTGCCCCACTTCAAAGTTCCTAGGCCGCACTTTCTTGTTGTAGGCTCGGGCCATTCTTTATTGATAAAACTGCCCGTGGCAAATTGCGGCCATCCGCTTTTCATTAATCGGGATTAACTGTTCTAGACGGGTATTGACCTACTCATTATCCTCAATCTCAGCTTCAACGATGATTAGGAGAGATAGAATTTTAACTTCTGCGGTTATCACAGCTTCAGTGCCCTAAACCAATAGATAGGGTGTTGCTCCAATCGATGTGCGCACAGTTGTGTGATATCCCAACAATGCAAACGACAACTTTTCATGCCATTGTCTAGAACTTTGAATCATTTTTCTAAAAATATTCTTGATGTTCTTGTTTGTTGCTTCAAAAACACCATTATCTTTTGGGCCGATAAGGAGTGGAGTTCCAACGCGTGATCTTAAATTGCTCGCACACCTCCCTTATAAATTGACTATTAAAGTTTGCAGCATTGTCTGTAATGATAGTTTTAGGAATACCAAAATGATAGATAATGTTGGAATACATAAAATCCTCCACTGCTTTCTTAGTGACAACTTTGAGAGTGACTGCTTCGACCCACTTGGTGAAATAGTCAATGACAACTAATATGAATCTATGCCTATTTGAAGCTTTTGGCTTGATTGGCCTAATGACATCCATACCCCAAGCAACGAACGGCCACGGTCCTAACATAGGATGCAGTTCTGAAGGTGGTGCATGAATCAAGTCACCGTGTACCTGACACTGATGGCACTTTCGGACAAAGTTGAAGCAATCCTTTTCCATAGTCATCCAATAATAGCCTGCTCGAAGGATTTTATTTGCAAGGACTTATCCATTCATATGGGGTCCGCATACTCCTGTGTGCACTTCATTCATGATTCTTCCAGCCTCTTGGGCATCCACACATCTTAGAAGGTTCAGATCTAGAGTACTTTTGTACAAAACCTCTCTGCTAAAAAAGAAGCCACTGGCAAGCTTACTAATCGTTCTCTTTTGGTCTCCACTAGATTGCTCGGGATATTCTTTTGTTTTCATGAATATTTTGATATCATGGTTGAACATCAGGATCTATTTCATCTACGCTGCAGTAACCATGTCTTTCTCGAATTTGGATTTCCGATGGGTCAATGTGGACATTGACTTGATATGGCAGCATCAAGGCCAAAGTAGCTAGTTCATCAGCCAACTCATTGTGAAACTGAGGAATGTACCTGAACTCGACGGATTTGAACTGCTAGCTAAGATCTTCAACATGTTGCCTGTATGGAATGAGCTTGACATCCCGAGTTTCCCATTCTCCCTGAGCTTGTCAAATAATCAAGTCTGAATCTCCCATGATTAGCAATTCTTCCACATCTTGGTCGATTGCCATGTTCATGCCCATAATACAGGCTTCATACTCGGCAGTGCTGTTCGTGCAGAAAAACCGAAATGAGTTGTGGCCAGATAGTGCTGACCGGTGGGTGAGATCAAAATTGCCCCAATCCCGACACCTTTTGAATTCACAGTTCCATCGAAGAACATTTTCCAAGCATTGGTGTCTTCTGAGGTTACCTCAACTTAATTTACCTCCTCATCCAAAAAGTAAGTACTCAAAGGCTGATATTTATTATCAACGGGATTTTCAGCTAAGTGATCCGCTAAAGCTTGAGCTTTCATTGTCGTGCGGGTGACATAGACTATGTCAAACTCAGTGAGCAGAATTTTCCATTTAGCTAACCTCCCCGTGGGCATTGGCTGTTGGAATATGTATTTCAAACGATCTAATCTGGTGATGAGATAGGTGGTGTAGGCCAACAAGTAACGCCTAAGCTTCTGAGCGACCCAAGTTAGGGCGCAACAAGTCCTTTCCAACAAAGTGTATTTGGCTTCATAACTAGTGAACTTCTTGCTCAAATAGTATATGGCATGTTCTTTCTTCCCGATCACATTATGTTGCCCGAGAACACATCCAAAGGAATTCTCCAAGACTGTCAAATACAAAAACAAAGGCCTTCCAGGTTCGGGTGGGACCAAGACTGGCGGATTTGACAGATATTCTTTGATTTTTTCGAAAGCTTCCTGACACTCATATGTCCATCTAATCGTCGTGTCTTTCTTCAACAGCTTAAATATGGGCTCACATGTGGAAGTCAACTGAGCAATGAACCGGCTGATGTAATTCAACCTTCCCAACAAATTCATAATCTCTTTCTTGGTTCTCGGAGGAGGCAAATCCTGAATAGACTTTATCTTTGTTGTATCTAGATCGATGCTCTTCTGACTGACTATAAACCCCAAAAGTTTCCCAAACGGAACTCCAAATGCACATTTTGCTAGATTTAACTTCAAGTCATACTTACGCATATGCTCAAAGAACTTTCTCAAATCCTGAACATGGTTGCCATGCGTTCTTGATTTAATGATCACATCGTCCATATACACCTCAATTTCCTGGTGCATCATGTCGTGAAATATGGCAGTCATAGCTCTCATTTAAGTTGCCTTAGTGTTATTGAAACAAAAAGGCATGACTCTGTAACAATAGGTGCCCTAGGGTATGGTGAAGGCTGTCTTTTCTGTATCTTCTTCATCCATCAAGACTTGATGATATCCAGCATAACAATCCATGAAAGACTGTATCTCATGTTTGGCACAGTTATCAACAAGGATGTGGATGTTTGGCAAAGGGAAGTTATCTTTGGGACTTGCTTTATTCAGATCCCAATAGTCAACACACACTTGAGTTTTCCCATCTTTCTTTGGCATTGGAACCACATTAGCGAACCATGTGGTGTATCGGACCACTCGGATCACACCCACTTTTAACTGTTTGGTGATCTCTTCTTTGATCTTGTCACTGATATCAATTTTGAACTTTCTCTATTTTTGCTTGACAGGGGGATGATCGGGGTAAGTTGGCTATTTGTGCACCATTAAATCAACACTCAGTCCTGACATATCATCATAGGACCAAGAAAGCACATCTTTGAATTCGAAGAAAAGTTGGATCAATGCATCCCTAGTTCTTTCATCAGTGTGAATGCTTATCATGGTTTCCTGGACCTCTTCTGAACTACCCAAATTAACTGGCTCAGTTTCATTTAAGTTTGGCTTAGGCTTATTCTTAAATTGTTTCAGTTCTCGGTTTATTTCCCTAAAATCCTCATCTTCATCATATTCTGGTTCTTGATTCATTATTTCACAGTTAGACAACGTGCTAAGATCTAGGCATGAAGTCCGAAAGAATGTCTTTTTATTTAAGTCCGCATTATTAGAACTAAAAAGAAGAAATAAGAAAAGTAACAAAAATCAGAAAGAAT
Organism: Nicotiana glauca; assembly: GCA_026770625.1. Taxonomy (NCBI): domain Eukaryota; kingdom Viridiplantae; phylum Streptophyta; class Magnoliopsida; order Solanales; family Solanaceae; genus Nicotiana; species Nicotiana glauca. The sequence continues at coordinate 179,175 of MU740680.1, forward strand.
AAAGAAAGAGATTCATAGACGATGAAATATTGATTTCATTTCATTGAATTTGATGATATAAGGGTTTACATTGGAATTAAAGACAATAAACTAAAGAGAACATTCGAGTTGCACCCTGGAATAATTCGGAATGTAGAAAAGATGGCAAGACTGTACTACCGGGATTCCCTTCTGACCGGCAATGGAGTAGCCTTCCAATTTTGAAGCTTGGTGTCAGGCCCCATATATTGCACCTCAGCAGTGCTCGAGCCTTCTCCCGACTGGACATGTGATCCTCATACATGCCTCATATCTCCACATATGTCCTCAATTTCTTCGGCCGTGAAGGCCTCATCTTCTTCCTCTATGTATTTGGGCTTTACGAATGTTTTGGAGAGATATGGGACTAGCTGAGGCAACACCCAACCATTGCTCTTTCGTTCATTTTCCCATGTCACATCAACTTCTGTGGCTTGAAAACCCATACTGAAGAATTTCTCACTGGCAACTAAAGTGATAGGTTCCATGATACCTTGTAAAGATACCCCGAGCCCCTTCCCAGGCTTATACCCGTGCTAGATTATTTCAATGGCGACCATGATTAACGCATTTGACGTAATGGGTTGAGTACACAAGCTTCCTTCCTCATACTGATCCGCGACCACAATCTCAAAAGCTTGATAGACTATGTGCTCGCTACCTTCCTTAGCCTCGAGACATAGGACTGACAGGTCCTTGTAAATTGATTGCTCATCTTCTCCATGGACCACAATTTCCTGCTCTTCGTGTTCAAACTTCACCATTTGGTGGAGAGTAGAAGGTACGGCCCCTACAGTATGGATCCAAGTCCTTCCTAGGAAAAAATTGTATTAGGTGTCCATGTCCAAGACCTGAAATGTCACTTCAAAATCTACAGGACCGATAGTTAAGATCAAATCAATCTCCCCTATTATGTCTCTCTTGATGCCATCAAAAGCACGTACACAAACATTGTTAGGCCAGATTCTCTATCCCAATTTCCATTCTTTGCAAAGTTGAGAGAGGGCAAATGTCAACCCCAAATCCGCCATGCAGCATGACTCCTTTCACGTAGTAACATTCACATTTAACTATTAAATGAAGATCCTTGTTTAGGGCAGCCCCTTTGGGGGGCAATTCATTTCTGCTAAATAAAATCCGGTTGACTTCAAAAAATCTTTCCACCATTCTTTCCAGTTGCTTAACAGTGGTTTCGATCGGAACATATGCTTCATTGAGGGTCTTTATCAATACTTTCTGATGCTCACTCGAACTTATAAGTAGAGACAAGAGTGAAACCTTGGATGTAGACTTTTGGAGTTGGTTGATTATATCGTAGTCCGAGGTTTTCATCTTTCAGAAGAATTCCTCAGCCTCTTCAGCACTGACGGGCTTTTTAAGCGAAAAACGCTTCTGTTTTGGTTTAGTTCAACTCCTCCAAGTTGAGGTACTTCCCGAACAGGTTAGTTTCATTCACTTCCCCCGTGATTTCTTTTCCCTTGTACGTTACCATTGCTTTGTTGTAATTCCAGGGGACTACAATGGGGTCCTTCATGGACTTTTGTGCTGCACGACTAATGATCACGGGCTCGTTCAGCCTGGGTGGAATTACTGGTCTCTGCGCCACATAAGTCCCTTTGGGTACATACATCTTAGGTCCCTTGTTTAGCTCGAACCTCTTGGGGGGACTCAACACAAATTGTTATTTCCTGGGAGCCCGGGGAATATAAAGAATGGCATCTTTAGGAGGTATTGCCCCTATTTTGGCTTCCACAGTCTTTTCTACACTTCGAGTGGTGGAGTTGCTCTACTTCTCCCCCTTATCTTGCTTTGCAGCCTCCCTTGGCTTCTTTTCAACATCGGCGATATAATGATAGCTTTTAGAGCTGGGTCAAACTCTTTATCTTCACAAATCATCCCAATAACTGGCAGCTGTTGTGAGCCGGCAATGGGTTATTGGTCACATTGAGGACCTCTTCATCTCTCAGCACTACCTGCTATTGCTATATTAGATTTTCGACCACCCTTTTGAGTGTCCAACCATCCTCAGTGTTGTGCCCTTCAGCCCCAGAATGATGAGTGCATCAGATACCGGGTTGGTAGGAGGGTGACTCTGGGTTTTTCCTGTTCGGAGGTACGGGTTGCAACAAATCCATTTGGACCAGCTTAGGGAAAATGCTGGAGTATGATTCACCAATGGGCGTGAAGTTGGTTATTTTCGGCAGCTCACGGGCATGGGCATTTTATGGAATATTATTTTATGGGTGGCGGGAATTATGTAGAGCTTGGTGAGAAAGGTTATTTCTAGGAGGTGGAGCTCGATTTTGGTTAAACTATTGTTGTGGCCGAGCATATGGATGAGCATTCATTACCATGTAAGGCTGAGGAGTCATGACATAGGCTGCATCCTGGTGAGGATAATAATGTTGCGGGTTGTTTGAAGGGAAGTAACCTCAGGGTTGGCGGGGGTTTCTCAGGCTTGAAGCCACCATTTCCACTTCTTCTTTCTTTTTTTCGGTTTACCGTATCCCCTTACCCGCTCTGGATTTCTTGAGACGTAGCTCTTATAGCGGACTGGCTCAATATGTGGCCCGTCTTCAAACCATTCTCGACCATCTCCCCAATCTTGATAGCCTCAGCAAACGGCTTTCCCATGTCAGACATCATGTTCTGGAAGTAGTCAGCTTGTTAGGATTGTAGGAAGACACTAACCATCTTGGTTTGATCCATAGAGGGTTTCACCCTAGCAGCTTGTTCGCACCATTTGATAGTATATTCTCAGAAGCTCTTCGAAGACTTCTTTTTGAAATTAGACAGAGAATTTCTGTCTGGAGCTATGTCTATGTTGTACTGAAATTGCTTGACAGAATCTCGAGCCAAATCATCCCATATGTGCCAGCGACATATGTCTTGATCCATATACCACTCAGATGCAATTCCAACTAGACTTTCTCCAAAGTAAGCCATTAGGAGTTCTTCTTTTCTGCCCGCCCCTCTTAACTGATTGCAATATCTTTTGAGGTGGGCAATGGGGTCCCTGTGTTCATCATATTTTTCGAACTTGGGAGTCTTAAAACCAATAGGCTGATGAAGATGCGGGAACATACATAAATTGGCATAGGATACACTCTTCTGACCACTTAAACCTTTTATATTCTTGAGGCTTTGTTCCATGCTTCTCATTCTTTGAGTGATTTCCTCTTGCACGGGATTCTTTGTAGCACTCTCTTGTCCCGCAGTAAACTCATACTGAGGTTATTGAGGGTAAGAATTGGTGGTGAAATGGGTCGTGTCTGATGGACAAGGTGGTACTTGGAAAGTAAAGGATGATGGATCAAAACTTGGCCTGGGAAAATTTGGTTGTGCCGTAGTCGAGGTTGGAGGTGCAGTGAATATGTTAGAAGCCACTCCCTAAATCAATGCTTGGGGCGAAACTCAGAAGGCGTTCCGGCGAAATGGGCTGAGATGGTGGGATATCCGAGTGGGGTGTTCGGTAATTTATTGGGATGTTGGAAGTTCCACTTGCTCTGGGAAGTAGCTCGGGGAAACCAAGTATTGCACTAGGCGGCTCTCTACCGTTGGACCAAGCGTCCCACATTTCCAACTTGCGGAGGCACAGTGCCCTATTCGTTTCAATAGCCGCTGACTCTGATGTTGGGATAACCGATATCGGGCTATCCTCTGGGATGGGAATTGTTGGTATATGAATTTCTGACGACATTTCGACACTTCCCTTGGATCTTGTAAAGTAAGGGTGCGAAGCCAGGTTACCACAAACCAACCACCTTAACAGAACCTAATCTCAATAGCAGACACAACAAACTGGTTAGTTTGAGGCAATTAACACATAGGGTATCGCACGTTGGGATCCAATGCACCTAACAGTTAGACGTTTTTCTACATGTTTTGTAACGGTTGTGTTTCTCATCCAATGCATCCCGGCACAGTAACCTATTCATTTCAATAGCTGCTGACTCTGATGTTGGGATAACCGATATCGGGCTATCCTCTGGGATGGGAATTGTTGGTATATGAATTTCTGACGACATTTCGACACTTCCCTTAGATCTTGTAAAGTAAGGGTGCGAAGACAGGTTACCACAAACCAACCACCTTAACAGAACCTAATCTCAATAGCAGACACAACAAACCGGTTAGTTTGAGGCAATTAACACATAGGGTATCGCACGTTGGGATCCAATGCACCTAACAGTTAGACGTTTTTCTACATGTTTTGTAACAGTTGTGTTTCTCATCCCGGCTTTAGTCTATCTCCCAAACCTTTGCATCTTTCTTTTCTTTTTGTCGCTTTTATTATTTGCGCTCTTTTCTTTGAACTTTCTCATTTTTTTCTCTCTTATTCTTGTCTTCTCTCTTATTCTTCTTTTTCTTGTTTCCTCTTTTATTTGAGTTATTTAAAACCATTACCGAATCTGATGGGGATTGCCTACGTTTCATGACTCTGCGTGAATTAGATCATCACGTAGTTCAAGGGATAAATGCAAAAATAAATAAACATTTTTTGGTTTTTTCTTCAAATTTTCATTTAAAATAAAAACTCCTAAACTTCTGTATTACAATGACTCCATCGTACCAACCTAGGAATTGAAGAACTACAACAGACTCTAAGAATGAAAATGAAAACAATCAGGAGTACACAAGTGCCTCCAATCTTGTCCGAGGGACACTAGTTGGTCATGTCGCGGGCCTATGCGCCATGTCTTCTTGGAGGCAATAGAGGTCATCCATTATCTGGCGAACAAATATCATTACTGCGAAAAAGAACATGAACCTGGTCATGTCCTCGCATTCGTTGTACTTCATCATAATATAGACAGAGATTCTTCTAACCATTTCCTTGATAATGCCCTTCTCTTATAACAACCACCCAATTTGCTGAGATCTGGCCTCCAAAAACTGGGTGGCCGTATGATTATGCTCTTGCAAATGCTATAGGTCTTCCTCTAGTTGTGCCATCAAAGCGTAGCAGTGTTCTCTTTCGGCTTTGAAGCTCTTGGCTTGTTTAGTCATTTCACCCTCGAGGATATTAAGCTCCTTTTTACAGCCCATGACTCTTCTGTCATATCTTTCCTTCAACTGACGAACAAAACTTGCCCGTTCTTCTGCATTTTTGGCCAACTTTGTTCGGGCTTTTTCTAGCTCAGCCTTAGTCTTTTGCAAATTATCCTCATAGTCACATACTTTCTGCGTAAGGCTGTAGATGAGCTTTTCATCTTTTCTGCTTCTTCCAGGGGTTCTCAGCTGTTATTCTCATCTTCCAGAATTGGGCTCGGAGAGCTTCATTTTCTTGGGTCAACCTTCTCATTTCGAAGCCGTCATGTATATGACTTCCGTTACCGGAAGCCATCCTATGGTCCATTCAATCTGAATTGCCTTTAAAGTCCTTAAGTGGGAGCCCCAAGCCTCAAACCCTTCTGGAGAAATGTAGTCTTTCCCTTTCCTCATAACTCTTAATGAAGTTGTTCCCGCTCGAACCATAACTCATGAACTTGGTGTGATGGCGGAGATACTCGATTAACCACATTTGAAGAAGAACATTACAACCTTCAAAGAATGGAGCCTCGAATTTACACAAGGTTAATGCTTGATAAATGTCTACTAGCGCTAACGGAACAAGTGTGTGATATTCTTTAGTAGTGAGGATTTGTGCAATTCTAGCCATACGAGTATCTATTGTCCCTTCTGCATTCGGAAAGACTATAATTCCCAAAAATTCCATGATGAAAGCGAACCGACGATGAATTTTCCAGGTGCTCTTATCTTGTTTGATGTTTAATCCCTTTTCATGCATTTCAAACCCAGCTGAGTGCCCGAACCTGAAGTACAAGAAGTAGAAATAACAACATCCTTTATTTGCATGGGCCTTCTTCATTTACTTGGGAATATAAGTTGTTGTTTCCTCAAGTCTTGGCCAAAGTCAATATATCCGGCCATTTCCTCTAGAGTAAGGATGAGCTCAAAATTCGAGAAACAAAACATGTTTGGGATAGGATCCCAAAAGTTTACCAAAGCTTTGATTAGATCCTCTCGGGGTTCGATTTTCATAATGTCTATAAGGGCATCCAATTGCTCTTTTACCCAATCCTGGCCATCTTTATCTAAATCATTCCACCACATGTGAAGCTACAGCTGAGCCTGTTCTATGACCAATTGTGATGGGTTCTGGACAGTATTCATTTGTACCTATGGAAGGTTAAGGTAAGGGTTGACTCTAGTGGACTCTTTTGCAAAACAAGTTTTCAATTTCTAAAAAAAAAATCAACGGACAATGACATCCTTATGCTATTTTAGCAAAAATGGTCATTTTTGTAAACATGGCCCTTTCACAATTCCAAATAAATTTTGAGGTCGGGGGAAGGTATTTTATGGAAAAAGACACCTTACTGACAGACTTTCCCATTCTTCACGAAAATATCCTCTCAACAATTGAAGATAATCTAAGGCTATCATGCAAGAATGACTTAAGACATAACCAAAGCTGGGTCGGCTTATTTTGATCAAAGCCCTAAACTACACTTTATTTTGATTATTTTTTGCAAAAAATAAGGCCGAACCTTATGTAGGTTGCTTACGTATCCCACATCTGGTGAGAATCAAACCTGCATAGTTCAGTCAGTTTTTACATAGTAAAAAAGTGATATTGACTCACTTCTATTTCTAAAAATACATTTTCCTTTTTTCTTTACAAAAATTTTAGCAGAATTTTGAGACATTTTCAAATACTGGGATTTTCAAGACCGGGTGAATTCTCTATCCAACCTCACTCTTGATTTTCTTTTCCTAGCCGATCAACATGCAAGCCGAAACAAATAAATATTCATATAGTACGTAGGATGCATCAGGACGGTCGGTTGTTTTGGGATACACCCGTCCTAGACGGACCTAACCCCTGTGCTGAGTCCTCAAGTTCAAATGCACGTGATGCAAATAAACGTTGCTACTAGGGATCCGGTATAAGGTTACGTTATTCTAAGTTCAAATCTGGAGTTTTGTTCTAGACATGTCTTACCCGAGCGAACAAAGTCGAGCCGAAGAGGGGGCAACGTACCGGGAGCACGAAAGTTTGCCCAGCCTTATTACTGGCCCAACCTCGTTCTATTTGGTATAACTTCTACAAAAAAAGTGGGCCACGTGAACGTGTGCACCATTTTTTTTAGAAGACTCTGGGAGAAGAGGGGTTCGTAACAATTTATATATAATTCAAACAATGGAAAAGGCCTAAAAATGCCACTCAACTTTCAAAAATGGTTTATCCATGCCATCCTTTAAAAAATTGCTATTTCCATGCCACTGACGTTAAAGAAATGACTCATCCATGCCATTATTGACTAACGACTCAATTTTTATTTGGCCCATCCATGCCACTGCCGTTAGTCAATAATGGCATGGATGGACCATTTCTTTAACGGCAGTGGCATGAAATGAGCATTTTTTTAACGGATGGCATGGATAGACTATTTCTGAAAGTTGAGTGGTATTTTTAGGCCTTTTTCGTTCAAACAATATCAAAGCGGTAAAAATCGGCATTTAGCATAGTAGGTACACAAAATACAGTAATATCAACAATAAATAAAGCCAAATAAAAATCACATGAACAAGCTCAAATTCTTAAACCCTAAACATGAAGTTTTGGGTTCTTGTCCCCAGCAGAGTCGCCAGAGCTGTCACACCTCCTTTTTAGCCGAGGGGGTATATAATGGAGCTTTTCCAATTAAAGTGACATAAATCAAAATGGAATTATTATATTTAATTTTTTCAGAGTCGCCACTTGGAATAATTTATTTTTGGTGTCCCAAGTCACCGGTTTATTTTTAAATCCCAAATCGAGGAAATTTTCGAGTTTATTTAAAAGTCCGCAAACCAGAAATTCTAGATAAGGAATTTTGTTAACCCGGGAGAAGGTGTAAGGTATTCTCGGATTCCGTAGTTCTAGCACGGTCACTTAGCAATTTATACTTGGCTTAAATTGTTTAATTACTTATTTTAGAACCTATGTGCATTTAGCTTTTTTACCACTTTTAATTGCTTGATTATTCGTAATCAAAGAATTGAGTCACGTATACGTGTACTCATTTCGTTTGGTGCATCAAAAATTATGCCACGCGTACGTGTCCACAATTAATCACGTTTTATTAATTATTAAAAAAAATTTGATCGAAGTTGAGCGAATGCATACCTCGATTTATTTTTAGAATAAAATTCATGATTATGTTACGCGGACGTATACACGATCACAATAATAGTCTAAGTCGCTCCTAAATCAACCTAATGAGTGTTTAAGATTATTTAATATTCTATGTTGTAATACTAATATAAGGGTCATAGATGATTCAATGATAGATGGCACACCTCAATTTTTGGAAGACTTGTACTTAATTAAAGTAATATAAGGATGTTCTTACTTACAACTAATTTGACCTTAATGTCAAGCTATTAATTATAGGTAGGGAAATGTAAGGCAGGTCTTTAGTTATTTGAAAGAAACTGGGCAAGCAGTAGGCTCGGTATATTATTAAGGCCGATTACTAAAAGAAAAATAAGATTGATGCCAACTGGGCTCGAAATTGATCCCAAACATAAGAGAAAGGAGGATGGAAACAAAAGAGGCCTGTTTTTGGCTTGACAGCCTAATTTGGGTCATCTCCAGGCCCAAAGAAGTCAGCTCCTCAAAATCCCAATGCCTGCTAAGGCTTAACTCATCACAACTTATGTGTAGTCATATTTGCACAAATTATAAATGAAATGCCTAACATGCTGGGCCTTAACTACTTATCATACCTTTAGTAATAACTATAAAAAAAATTGAATCTTTAAACTGCTGCTAAATCATTTTTTTTATAAAAATATTAAGTAAATAGTTACTAGAACCTTATGATATTTATGCTAAGGATGGGGACAGTTGTTCAAAGACCTAGAACCTTCTGATATTTACCCTATGTAAAACCTAATCTTAACCCTTCAATTATTGATTATTGCAATTTTAATCAATTTGACCTAAATTCTGATTGTTTGATTACCCCTTAGCCCCTTCTAGAACTGTAAGGCCCCAGAAAATTTCGCTAAGTAATCTAGGATTTCGTGATGTCACGTAGGCCAATTATAATATTTTATATGCTATTAACATGGTGGGGATCAATTGGATTTGTTAAATAGGTGTATAAGCCTTATAATGTATAATGTGTTCTCTAATGGGAGGCCTAAATCGAAGTCAAATTGAAAATTTTCATAATAGGCAAAAATTCCAAATGAGTTCGCACAAGTCCCAACTTTGGACAATCACATCTATATGTATATATGGTTTATGTGATAATCAACCTATAAAATGAAAGGTCTTCTAGTATAGTTTCCAACGCTTTAAACCATTCGTCATTTGAATATTCCTACACAAAGTTATGATCAAATTACTAAATGCTGGAAAAATGCGATCCTTTGTCAGATATGCGATCGCAAAACCATTATGCGATCCACATACCCATCTGTGATCGCAAATCTGGTCGCAAATTGGACAGTGTAGCCCAGTTTTGGGCACCAACTTTTGCGACGCATTTGCGGCCAGCATACCCATTCTGCGGTCCATTATGCGGCCGCAGACCCGAATTCGGAGGGTTAATCTTCCTATTTTCATGACCCGAACCCGTTTTAATATATAGGCTTTGGGGTTCATTTTGGGGTGATTTCATGAGCATTCTAGAGAGAGGTGAGAGCATTTTAGAGAGAGAAGGAGGAACCCAACATTCAAATCATCCAATCTTGCATCAATCTTCAAGAATCAAAGAACCCAATCACAATTTCTTCATCTAAGAGGTAAGGTTCTATACATTAGACCTTAATTTCGAGTTTTGGATATAAGATGGCATTGTTGAGGTATGATTCTTGGGTGTAATATCATTATGTATACATGTATGTACAAATTAGATTTGTGGAAAGATTGTTGAACATAAATAAGTAAAGATTGGGTTGGGGAATGAAGGAAACCTTGAAAAGGAGATTTGAAATTAAGATGCTTAACTAGTATTTGATAAAATACTAAAATGAGCTGAAACCATGAATACCTTCCTAATTTGTGATTCAATTTTGTTATATCTCAAGTAGATTGGGATTGCTAGAATTTTCAGAACGTCGTAGTAACTTAAGGAAAGCTTAAACAAGGTATGTATGGCTAAAACTCCATCTTTTTAGAAATTGAGCTACGTTGGTGCTTGTGTAAATACGGTAAGATTAAAGTTTGGGTTCGTGTATTGATTCTTATTCCACATGAATTGTTGTTGCAACCCTATATGCGTGAAAGATGCATCTCAATATGATCAATATGCTATTCTTGATAACTTGAAAAGGTGCAAGGAATGTGAATCATGTATTGAAATGCTTAGACAATAAATTGAGATTGAAGAATGTGAAGTATATGCTAAATTGCCTAGATTTCAAGTGAAGTTTAAATTGTGATTATTGTGCCGAATCATGAGAATTCCTTTCTATACTTATAACTTGAATTTCTCTCGTGTATGCCCATTATCTTAAACTGTAAGTTTGTTGTTGAAAGTGAAAGTGATGTGGAATGTGAGATATGAGTATGGCCTAGTGCCAAGTAAAGGTGTTAAACGGGCCCGGTTGACCCGGTTCCGGACCGGCCCAGATCGGTTAAACCCGAAACCGACCCGGACTTGTTAGAGGGGGCTGGGCTGGGTAGGGGGTAGAGGGGGTTGGTTCATTTAGGTTTTTGAAAACGGGTAACCGGCCCGTTTGATCCCGGTCCGGTGAATAGTAATCTTTACTGGGTTAACCGGACGGACCGACCCGGTACAACTGCCAGATTTTTTTTTAATTTTCAAAAATTGTGGGCCCCACTGATCGTTGGCAACGGTCAGACCTGGAAATTGGTCCGTTGGCCAATGACAGGTTTGCAAAAATAGCCTCTTTTTTTAAATTTTAACCCTTTTTTAATTTACAAAATTAACCTTCTCTAAAACTATAAATACATCCCCCCTCTATTCATTTCTTCACTCAACTCTCATTTCTCAATCTCAATTTCTCTCATTCTCTCATTCTCCAATTTTCAAGACTTCAAGTCTCAATCTCAAATTCTCAAGTTAAATCATGCCTCGTACTTCTAGAATGCGCTCATATGTTTGGCAACACTTTGAGATGGTAGAAGAAAATGAAGAAGGTCAGAAATTAAAGTTCAAGAAATGTGGTCAAGTCTTAAATTTTCGTTCAGAGTCTGGCACAGGCAATTTAAGGAGGCATATAAAGTATTGTCTTGAGCGTCCTCCGAAAATTCGTATTTAAGATTTTTCGATAATTTGTGTTATTTTAAAATTACTAGACATATTTATGCTTAATGTTTTAGTTTGTTAGATTAATTTGAAGTATTATTAATTTATTACGCATGAAAATTTAGTTTTACTATTTTTTTTGTTAATTTACTTTTTAAATGCAAACTTTAATTTTGAATTTTGAAATAAATGTAGTACTTGCAAAGTTGCAATTTATAGGTGTAATTTTTTTCCATCTTCCTTGTATTCTTTATGTTCATACTTTGTATTAATATAACTTATGATATTTATACAATACTTCAAAAAAAAATTAAAAATACACTAAACCCGGCTCGGCCTGGCCCCCTCAACCCGTAACCCTTACGGTTTAATTTTTACCCGGATGAACCCAAACCCGTTAAGAACCAACCCAGAACCGGCTCGGAACGTAACCGTACGGGTTCAAAAAATAGAGGCCCGGCCCAGCCCACCCGTTAAACACCCATAGTGCCAAGTATGATGTGATAATTGTGGCCCTAGGTGCTTATGAATTGATATATGTGAAGTAAATATTGAAATGAAATTATGATTGAGGTAATGTCTTGTAAGACTGCTTAGCCGATCAGACCGTGATCAGATGCCATGTTATACACCCGTAGTGGTAATGTATTGATAACTGAAAGTGAAAAGTGAGAGTGAAATGATGGTAACATCTCGGGGAGATGGCTTAGCCAATCGGGCCATGATCGGACCCCGCTCAAGGAAGCAGTGGTAATGTGGATAATGATGCAACATCATGGAATGCCCCAAAATAAAGTTATGGCAATTGTGTGAATGCTATGTGATCCCTTATTTGTATTTGATGGTGTAGTAATTGTTTAAAGCTTTGGTTGAATACTTCTGATTTTTTTGTTCTTGTATGATAGTTCTTTCTATTGAGATAGTGTTTAGTTATACATACTAGTGCTATTCGATGGCACTAACATCCCTTTTGCCGGGGGTGCTATATCTTTAAATGGATGTAGGTGTTTCTATAGCAGGCAGTGTTGGTCGCAGCTAGTGCCGCATCACCCTTTCAGCAGACTTGGTGAGCCCCACTTTGTTTCGATGTCCAATTTCATCTATTTATCATGTACTTTGTATTTGAGGTATAGCCGAAGCCTTGTTACCGGCATTTCCATATTACATTGCTCTTCAGTTGTGTTTAGAGGCTCCGTAGACAGGTTATGGGTAGTGTCAGGTATTGGGATTAAATAGAAATAATGATGTTTGGAAAAGATGTATAAAACTTTTATATCTTCAAAATTATGAACGAAGTACTCATGGAAGTGAAATGGAAATCGTTAAAGACTTGTTTATAGAATTTGATTAATGATATGTATTTCCTCTTTATTCTAAGATTGGGTAGTATGTATGAAACCTGTCAGGCTTGCTCAGTCGGGTTTACTCGGTTGAGCGTCGGTCGTGCTCCTCGGATTTTGGGGCGTGAAAAAACTTGGTATCAGAGCCTAAGGTTTTAAAGTGTCCTATGATGTCTCGGAGCCGTGTCTAGTAGAGTCCTTCTTATCGGTGTGTAGTCGACCACATCTATAAGTTGGAGGCTACTTGGGCATTTAGGAATTTCACCCTTCTTTGATACTCCAGATCGTGCGATATAGCTCAAGATAGGGAGCTCATTTCCTCTCTAAGTCTTATTCTCAAGATTGGTAACCTTGATACCATAATCCGCAAATTTGAAGTATGTAAAGAGGGATTGATCCCACCATTGAGTCCGAGTGGATTGCCTAAGGACCTTTTAGGAGAATGTATTGAGCTGTGGAGGGATTTGGTAGAACTTATTGCTAAGGGGAGTACCCTTGTTCCTATTAATGTCTCTGCATCATCAGATCATGTAGTATATCAGTATGTTATCTACGTACGTTAGGGATGTGGAGTCGAGGAGTATCGATTAAGCTATTTCCCTGCCAACCTAAAGTCATTAAGTGAATCAAATCAAAATTTCTATTCGTTGTATATATACATCCATATTGAAGAATTCTCATAAACATGGTCTTAATAAGGTGTTGAATAACAAAATATTGCATGTATCGACTCTTTGAATGAGACACATTATTCATGAATCCACTCTATTACAAACCCTCTTATTTACATTCTTGTGGAATCAAGTTCTATAATTGTGTCCTTGAATGGAGTTATAACTCTAGGATTAATACTTTCTACTTTCTTTTCTAAATTCTCAATAGGGGACTACATCTGATGAATTTGTTACAAAATCTTTTTATGGACAACGTCTGCTTATTTGTGCCTATGCATGCGCCATCGTAAAGTTTACCTATGTGGTGTCAAGTTCCATGCAAAGCATCCCAGAGTTGTGATCCTTCTCGAGTCACTCTTTTACTCAGTTGTGTATATGGCTTATATGGTTTGAACAGTCAATTTACTCTCTTGCGAGTATCATCATGAAAGCTTCTCACTGTCTAGTAACATAAGAGCATACCTTAACACCTATCACATGAGTGCATGTAAATCAAAATGGTCACCGTATGCATAAAGTCTTATTGAGATCCTCACATCCCCATCATAGGAAGATCTTATGTCGCCATAACTTTCGTGTCCACTTGGGACATCCCGTAGTAAGTAGCTCACTTTGTCCTAGTATTGTGGTTGCTCGTGGCGTGGTCGTATATTGCAGTTGGGAATTAATGTAGCAGAAGCATGTCCAGCATATAAAAAATATTTATTTTCTCTTTACACCTCCACAACATGTGTTAATTGTGTTCTTTAGTTAGTGAATTCATTGTGCTAGTTTCCCCAACACTTGTTCGATAACCATGAGAGAACATATCGTTCTATCTGTACTAGGCTCTCCGTCAAGACCAAGCGCACCTTTGGGGGTTATCTTATCGTAGAACCACGTCTATTTCTCTTGTCTTTCTGTCTCTCATTAGCATTTAGGTATTTCCCAAGTCAAAATCCATGGATAACTCATTATGAACATTTGCAAACCTTCCATGATTATTTTATACTATCATATTGGGTTCCCACTTCACTTCAAGTCCATCAAGGGTTGATAGCATGCCGTAATTGCTGAGAATGGAATGATCTCCTTTCGATAATGGATTATCTACACATGTGCTAGTCCAATGATCTGCTTATCAATCTAACTCTCGCTTTTTGGTTTTGGGTTGACCAAGGAACAATACACCTAGTAACACATTTGTATGTCAAAGCCTTTCTCTCAGTCAAGTCTTATAGTATCTCCCAATGTGGTTTGTAATAGCTGGTTGTGTAGAAGTGTGTTGTAGCGCTTCATTATGAAGTAGAGTTGCTAAATGTAATTGGATTTTTGAATTCTAGAGCTATACATCACGTGACTTCATACTGAGATCTTCTTTTAAAAATGTAGCTTCTTGTAATCGCTTTATATTACCACCCTCCCTAGTGGTTACAATATAAAGGTTACTTCCATAGGCTCTCTCACTTTCTTTTCATTTGTCTTGCATCATTTTTTGTTCACCTGTAATATTCAATGCGATATTATCTCAATGTCTCGACTAGTTATCCAACTATATGATTCGATTAAATTCACCTTACTTTTATGTACTCTACAAGCCCCCTTTTCTAAAAGGACACTGAAGGTGGGTAAATTCCCCTTTACGATGGACTTCTAATGTCTTCAACTTAGTTTAAGCTTGTTAGTTCCAAATAGTGCTCATTAGATTTTCCACCCTACTATCTATTTCATTTGATAACTCTCATTGTAAAATGCATTTATATTTCATAGCATCAAAGAGGAAGTTTTATAGCACTAAGGATGTGGATATATCCCTTTTGTTAGAATAGATAAATATTGCTGGTATTCCTTGCAGATTCTCTTCTAACAACCATTTACATGCTCTGCTTGTCCCTGTGACTAGATAACCTAGGTTCATTTTCCCCGATAAATGCATTAATATGTCTCACTCTTTCAAACTTATCCATGTGGGCACTTTGAGGTCTTGTTTTATACCAACTCGTAATGGTTTTAAGTAATCTCTTTCCATTGTTGATGATTTTCTAGGACTACGAGGGCTTGTCTCATGGGTTTCAAAAGTAATGATTTTCCTTAAAGTTCAAGCTTAAATTGCCATGATTTCAAACCAAAGTGTGTCCCCTTTTCAAAAAGTCTTAAATGGGTCAGATTGGATGGGTTACGTGGCCTTCCGCTCACTCGACTTCTAGAATAATTGACCATATCATTGTCATGTGAGGGGACTTTTGCTACCCTTGGTATTCCACCTCCTTGGGTAGATAGGAGTGTCATTTGTCTTTCTCCTGGGAGCATCATGTTAACCATTAGAACGCCTCTAACCAGTACATGATTTCGTCCCAACATTTAGATGTCCTAGTTATGTGGTTTTACACGTGAAAGGTTGAGATTAGATGCCTTCAAATTTTTTGCATATATCATGAGCATATTGATTTGGAAGACAAGTTTCCGTATCTTTAGTTCTCTCATATAGGTTCAATTGTCAGGGAGGGTTAAACTGTTTGAATTATGATAATCTCATATGTTTTTAACTTTATTTTCATCCTTATGGGCTTATGGCACAGATTCCTTGTGTCAGCTAACGTCAGGAGTGTAATTCACCTTTATGTATTTTGAATCCCATATCGTATTCATGGTTCCAGAGTATTCTCATTTTTGATAAATTGATTTTCCCTACACTCTAGGAGACGAATGAGTCATGTACTTGAATATTCCTCCTTAATGATTCCTATTGCCAATGTACTACTTACCCCTATGCCTCATGTGTCTAATAATTGATGTCGTCACAATGATTAACCATGTCAGCATAGTTAGTTGTAATTTTCATGTCCCTTATCATATAACCTCAGAAAGTACTCTGCTCAGTACATTAATGAATTCCTAGATAACTCCAACCCAATCTTGAACTCTGTTTTCCTCATTGTATTAAATTTATTAGGTATTGAAGGTCCAAACATGTCAAATAGGAATAATTCCCGGGTGATCACATATATTCGATGATAGTACATCTCAGAGTAATCATCGAAGATCATCAAAGGTTTAGCATGGGTGTTCGAGTAGAGATTTAGAATTCAAGAGGGTGAATCGGTTATTCTCAAAATTTTCCCCTTTAGATATTATTTGAATTGATAATGAAGGGTATGTAAGCGCATTTCCCATTAGGTTGCACTAGGAGTATGATGTTTCCCCATCGTTGTTCTCCATGTATTTTGTGTATTCACATGTCTATGTCTAAGAAGGTAGGTGGAGATCATTTGTGTATCATCCTGGTATAAATTATTGAAGGTAAATGTTGATGGATAGTTAGCTTATGCGAGGTGTCTAGCTGTCATCCTTGTTAGATAAGTTTAAGGGTTGGGATTGCTTCCGTGAATGTGTTATGGCAAAGCTTACGAGTCGAGGAGGCCACCTTAAAGGCCGAAAGTTTCATGGAAGGAAAATATTTTCGCTTGATTGTATATCAATAAGCTCTGACTTGAAAGGTAGCTTATAGGTGATATGATCTAAAATGTGCAGTCCATGTTCAGGTGTCCTTATGATAAATATAGTGCTTGTAATGCTGAGGTTCATATTATTGATATATACATTGTGGTGCTTTGTCGACTTGTGTATGTGTTTTTAAGATGGTTTTGGTGGTTCTCTGGCAGGTGGATAGGTCTAGTAACAAAGGAAACTCTACCGAAATTTCTGAAAAATTTAGGAGTTAGTCAAAATTTAGGGACTTGAGGTAGGTGAGAAAAGAGATTTATTATATTAAGAGTTTAATTCGAACTCTACTCCTCATTCGAGGACGAATGATCCTGGGGGGGGAGAATGTAAGACCCCGAAAAAT
>MU740680.1:196451-216624 GCA_026770625.1 Nicotiana glauca
GGGGGGGGGGGGAGAATGTAAGACCCCGAAAAATTTCGCTAAGTAATCTAGGATTTCGTGATGCCACGTAGGCTAATAATAATATTTTATATCCTATTAACATGGTGGAGATGAATCGGATTTGTTAAATAGGTGTATAAGCCTTATAATGTGTAATGTGTTATCTAATGGGAGACCTAAGTCCAAGTCAAATTGAAATTTTTCATAATAGGCAAAAATTCCAAATGAGTTCGCACAAGTTTCCACTTTGGACGACCACATATATATGTATATATGGTTTTATGTGATGATCAACCTATTAAATTAAAGGTCTTCGAGTCTAGTTTCCAACGCTTCAAACCGTTCATCATTTGGACATTCCTACACAAAGTTATGATCAAATTACCAAAGGCAGAAAAATGCGATCCTGTGTCAGATATGCGATCGCAAAACCATTATGCGGTCCGCATAACCGATCTGCGATCCCAAATCTGGTCGCAAATTGGACCAGTGTAGCCCAGTTTTGGGCACCAAGTTTTGCAACGCGTTTGCAGCCAGCATACCCATTCTGCGGTCCACTATGCGGCCGCAAACCCGAATTCGGAGGGTTAATCTTCCTATTTTCATGACCCGACCCCGTTTTAATATATAGGCTTTGGGGTTCGTTTTGGGGTGATTTCATGAGCATTCTAGAGAGAGGTGAGAGCATTTAGAGAGAGAAGGAGAAACCCAACATTCAAATCATCCAATCTTGCATCAATCTTCAAGAATCAAAGAACCCAATCACAAGTTCTTCATCTAAGAGGCAAGGTTATATACATTAGATCTTAATTTCGAGTTTTGGGTATAAAATGTGATTGTTGAGGTATGATTCTTGGGTGTAATATCATTATGTATACATGTATGTACAAATTAGGTTTGTGGAAAGATTGTTGAACATAAATAAGTAAAGATTAGGTTGGGGAATGAAGGAAACCTTGAAAAAGAGATTTGAAATTAAGATGCTCAACTAGTATTTGATAAAATGCTCAAATGAGCTAAAACCATGTATACCTTCCTAATTTGTGATTTAATTTTGTTATGTCTCAAGTATATTGGGATTGCTAGAATTTTTGGAACGTCGTAGTAACTTAAGGAAAGCTTAAACAAGGTATGTATGGATAAAACCCCGTCTTTTTAGAAATTGAGCTCCGTTGGTGCTTGTGTAAATACGGTAAGATTAAAGTTTGGGTTCTTGTATTGATTTTTATTCCACATGAATTGATGTTGCAACCTTATATGCATGAAAGGTGTGTCTCAATATGATCAATATGCTATTCTTGATAACTTGAAAAGGTGCAAGGAATGTGAATCATGTATTAAAATGCTTAGACAATAAATTGAGATTGAAGAATGTGAAGTATATGCTAAATTGCCAAGATTTCAAGTCAAGTTTAAATTGTGATGATTGTGCCGAATCATGAGAATTCCTCTCTATACTTATAACTTGAATTTCTCTTGTGTATGCCTATTATCTTAAATTGTAAGTTTGTTGTTGAAAGTGAAAGTGATGTGGAATGTGAGTTGTGAAATACGGCCTAGTGCCAGGTGTGATGTGATAATTGTGGCCCTAAATTCCTATGAATTGATATATGTGAAGTAAAGATTGAAATGAAATTATGATTAAGGTAACGTCTTGTAAGAAGGCTTAGCCGATCAGGCCATGATCGGACGTCATGTTATACACCCATGGTGGTAATGTATTGATAATTGAAAGTGGAAAGTGAGAGTGAAATGATGGTAATATCTCGGGGAGACGGCTTAGCTGATCAGGCCGTGATCGGACTCCGCTCAAGGAAGCGGTGGTAATGTGGATAATGATGCAACAATATAGAATGTACCAAACTAAAGTTATGGAAATTGTGTGAAATCTATGTAATCCCTTATTTGTATTTGATGATGTAGTGATTGTTTAAAGCTTTGGTTGAATACTTATGATTTCTTTGTTCTTGTATGATAGTTCTTTCTATTAAGATGGTGTTTAGTTATACATACTAGTGCTATTCGATGGCACTAACGTCCCTTTTGTCGGGGGCGCTATGTCTTTAAATGGATATAGGTGTTTCTATAGCAGGCAGTGTTGGTCGCAGCTAGTGTCGCATCATCCTTTCAGCTGACTAGGTGAGCCCCACTTCATTTCGGCGTCCCATTTCATCTGTTTATCATGTACTATGTATTTGAGGTATAGTCGGAGCCTTGTTATCGGCATTTCCATAGTACATTACTCTTCGGTTGTGTTTAGAGGCTCCATAAATAGGTTGTGGGTAGTGTCAGGTATTGGGATTAAATATAAATAATGATGTTTGGAAAAGATGTATAAAACTTGTATATCTTCAAAATTATGAACGAAGTGGCTAATGGTAGTGCAATGGAAATCGTTCAAGACTTGTTTATATAATTTGATTAATGATGTATATTTTCTCTTTATTCAAAGATTGGTAGTATGTATGAAACCTGTCAGACTTGCTTAGTCGGATTTACTCGATTGAGTGTCGGTCGTGCTCCTCGGATTTTGGGGCGTGACAAGAACCATCTAGGATATTCTAGCCTTGGATTCCCTGAATTGATTTCCAATTAACCCTTTAAAGTTTTTAATATTACCCTTTCAAACCCCCTTCCATTCCACTTGGCATTCAAACCTCTATTAAGGCCAAATCAGATATAGAGCAAAACAAAACAAACTGACACAGGAGCAAACCCTTAATTAATCTACCAATTTAAACATGACTGATTTAACTAACCTAAGCGCATTAACTACACTTAATTAATGCAGTTAACTAAATAAGCTTATTTTACTAAAATTTAAACGAATCAACAAACAAAACAAACAATATTAACACCTAAATGACAAAAAATGAAGAAACAGAAGCAAAGAGATATGAGGAGTAAAATATACTGATTTTGGCCATGAATGTGATGACGAACGAGGCAAGCCAACGGAACGACGAAGACGATGAGGTTTGGCCGGTAAGTGGTGAATTGGTCAAAAATCGAAGACTTCAAAATGGGTCAAAACTAACGCAAAACGATTGCTTTTATCAAGAGCAATCGATTCAAATGAGTCTCGACCCAAAACGAACAAAATACCCCAAGCAATTTGCACAAGGCCGAACTAGGGTTTCTTCTGGACGCTTAGATCTAAAATTCACCGATTTTGGTGGAGTTTATAATGTAACTAAAAGGAAATATGAGATGAGGGGAGTGTGATGGTTGTCCGGTTAGAGGATTGGGGTGTTTGGAGTGGCGGCGCCGCCGTAGAGTGATTTCCGGCGACGGTTGTGGGCGGAGGTTCAAAGAGAAAAAGATGAGGAAATGAAGGGTTGTCTCTAGGGTTTGGGGGGTTCCGACCATTATAAGAGAAAGGGGTAGTGAGTTGCGAGCCGTTAGATCCAAAAGGATCAACGACTGGGATTAAGTTTAAGCAAAATGTCGTCGTTTTGCTAAGGACTGGACCGAATATGGAATTGATGGGATTGGGTTTGGGAGAAATCGGGTAAATTTGGGCCACTGAATTTTGTTCTATGGGTGGACCAATAAATCAAAGACCAAATTGTTTCTTTCCCACTTTCCTTTTTTCTTTGTTTTTTCCTTTTTCTTTTTTCTGTAATTGTTTTAAGTAAAAATCCTAAATTAAATTCCTAAATTAATCTAAATTATAAAATTAAAATAATTATATAATTATAAAATTTACTCGATCCTAAATTAAGAGGAAAAATCACTAATGTAAAAATGAGCTATTTTTGTGATTTTTATTTTTAATAAAATAATTAATTAACTAATTAATCCTAAAAATATAAAAATAAAAAATCGAAATGCAATGCATGGTATTTTTGGCCTTTTTTTACGATTTAAACAAAATTAAACATGCACAAAAATACAAACAATTAATAAAATCCTACAAAAATCCTATAAAATTGTAAATAATTAGAAAAAATTTATTTTCTTTGATTTTATAGGAGTATTTCATATTGGTAAAAAATCACATGCTCACCATAACTGTTAGTCGTTCATCAGTTACCTTTGATAGCTCCCAACCGAGCGTCAGAATCGACCTCGAGGCCCCCGAATCGACAAACTCGAGGCCCCGATTGCTAACCTTTCGGTTTGTTTTGTTTCTAAGTCTTTCACACAGCATCAACTGTCTAACAACTAGCATAAAAATAGATCACGTATTTCTAGAATCCCATAATCAAATTTAATTATTATACCATTTTCATGGTAAATAGTAACGTTGCTATGCAAAGAAATATTTGTTGAAACTCTTTCCTTAGCAATTGATTTTGAACTAGAAATGTTACTTTTATCCTTTAAGTGGGCCCCACTTGGGACGACTCACCTTTCCTAAAGGCTTCTAATTTGGCCACCTAAATGTAATGAATCTTATTCATTATTTGGGGCTGCCATGTTGGGTTCCTTGATATTATCCAAGGTTGCTAATTAATTACCCACTAATTCTAATTAACTTATTAATTCTCTCATTATCCAATAATTCACATAATTAAGAATTATCTCAAATTTACATAAAATACCGCTCACTTTAACACACTTTGTACATCTTTACTATCATAGTCATGTGGTACCTTGTATGGCACAAGTCCATAAATACGGGGTATTATAGCTTGGATCGTATTTTATCCCAAATTGCCAAACTTTGATGACTTTGATTTGCTTATCCTCTCTCCTTCATGAATGTACTCATCATGTGTTCGAAAAAGCATAATGCTTATAATCCCAAAGTAACCTCATTCCCGAATTTATGTTGATTAACTTACAACGAAACTTTAACGTACAAAAATACAGGATGTAACAATCATATATTGGTTTGGAATGTCGTCTGAAATCGTGTGCGACAATAGGAAATAATTTATCGGTAGCAAAGTGACCAAATTTCTCGAAGACTATAAGATCAAAAGGATCCTGTCAACACCTTATCACCCTAGTGGGAACGGACAAGCAGAATCGACCAACAAAACTATACTCCAAAACCTCAAAAAGAGGTTTATCGACGCCAAAGGAAAGTGGAAGAAAATCCTACCCGAAATCCTATGGGCATATCATACAACCTCGAAGTCCAGTACCGGGGCCACCCCGTTCTGGCTAGTTTACGGCGTCGAAGCTTTGATACCGGTTCAAGTCGGTAAACCAACTATCAGATTTCGATATGCAACAAAGGAAGCGAATGATGAGGCCGTGAGTATGATCCTAGAGCTATTAGATGAAAGGCGCGAAGCCGCCCTCGTACGGTTGGCCGTCCAAAAATAGCAAATCGAGAGATATTACAATCGAATGGCCAACCTTCGACAATTCAATATCGGGGACTTAGTACTAAGGAAGGTCACACTGAACACCTGGAACCCGAACGAAGGGAAAATGGGCCGAACTAGGAAGGACCATACCCAATTCTCGAGATCAACGGAAAGGATTGTACAAACACAGGGAAATGAACGGTGAACGGATAACAACTAACTAGAATGTAACTCATTTGAAGCGATACTACTGCTAAGGTATGACCCTATTTATTTCTTTTTTAATTATTTTTGAACTAACACTTGAAGGTAACTAACAAGGAGCGGTACCGATATTTAGTTCTGAAAGCATGCATTGCACTCTTTTTCCCTTGAAACGATTTTGTCCCAAATAATTTTTTTGGCAAGGTTTTTAACGAGGCAGTAGTTGATCGTGCTAACTTAGAATAGAAGTACGGTCATGAACCAGTGTCAAAAATCGCATAAAAAATATTTGAGGCTTCTCTCTATGATCAACCTCGAATACTGGGGGGCAGTACCCTCGGATATCGACTTTAGCAACGAAAGAAACTTCGTGATTGAAGGGTCTCGATAGATAGGATTTATCGTAAGGGTCGAAAGG
This sequence comes from Nicotiana glauca, assembly GCA_026770625.1. Lineage (NCBI taxonomy): Eukaryota > Viridiplantae > Streptophyta > Magnoliopsida > Solanales > Solanaceae > Nicotiana > Nicotiana glauca. The sequence continues at coordinate 202,338 of MU740680.1, forward strand.
TCAAATGAACCATGCCCGCATAGAATGCTCGAACCATGGCACAAAGCATGTACACATGTATAACTATTTTACACAAGAATAAAAAGAAATCTCTTCCTTGCGGATAAATATCTTGTCCTTTTAAAAACCTTTCTTGCATTTTTCAAGGAATTTCACACATCTGATCTCCTAAAGGTATCGAGCCCAAGGGCCACTTTAATCTGAGTTTGAACAATCACTCTCACTCGGGGACTACCGTCCAAAAATAAACTCAGATGGTTCGGGCTATCGGAGTTCGGGTACATAAAACCTATCAGGCAACGGCCGAATTTCAAAGGCTATGGCCATCCCCACTCGGGGACTGTTATCTTAGGCAAGTTCGGATAACTCGGTTGACAAGACCATTGGGCAGCAACCGAACTAAAAAGGCGACGGCCGAATTAAAATGCCCCGTACACGTCTGAGACCCTTAACAAAAACAACAAGGCCTTACAATTTCTTAACCGGTTCTAAAGGCTACCCTCAGTAGACTATGATCTAAAAAGTCTAAGTACTTGGGGGAAAACAATTTCGGTCATACCGAACCCCCGCGAAGCCTTAAAACAAAATAAAGCTGAAGGCAAGGTTTGTTCGAATCTCCGAACAAAACCTAACTATTTCATGCTAAGGCATTTATATCTTTGCAGATATAAGTAAATAAAGTAAAGAGAAAATTCAAAAGCTGTTGAAGGGAAAAAACCCTATATATATAATCAAAAATTCTTTTTATAAGGGCCAAACAGCCCCGATGCAAATTTTTACAAAGGCCAAACGGACTCAATAAAAAGATAATACAAAAAAATAAAAACATCTAAAAAGGGCCTAAGTGGCCTAGTCTTCATCGGGGGAAACATCATCACCTTCGAGGTCTCCACCACCCTCAGACTCCCCCAAATCTTTGGACTCCTCATCGTCTTCAGGATAAGCAATTTTTTTTTCCTTGGCTTCGAGCTCTTTGGCACTCTTAATGTCAACCTATAAGTCGAAACCCCGAGCATGAATTTCCTCAAGGGCCTCCCTTCGATATTGCCGCTTCGCATGCTCAATGATATATTTTTCTCGAACCAGAGCCGCCTCAGCATCAGCCTTATAAATAGCCACCATCTCATCGGCATCAACTGCCTCCGACTTTCCCATCTGACGTTCCTTGGCCAGATTTTCTCGATCAGAGACGGCCAAATTAAACTGAGACTGGAGATCCTCGATTGGCCTACACCAAAGAATTCTCATTTACAGCTCTAAGCTTGACTCAACCGAAGACAATTGTACCCGGACGGTCTCCTTTTCTGAGGCCAGGCGGTCCATGGTCTTTTTCCATTCTTCGGCCTCGGCCTTTACCGCATCCACCTCTGCCCGCAACTGTCTAATCTGGTCAAGCTTCAATTGGACTTGCGGCTTTGGACCATTATCCACCTTATTCGATGCATCATTACTAACCTCAAATACTCTCCTTACCTGCTCGACCAGGTTGGCATGATCCTTCCAAGCCGCCTTTAACTCAGCTTGAAGTTTCTTGACCTCCCCCTTACGTTGCTCACTGAGAAGCTTGTAAGCATCCCTCTTCTCAATGAGCCCTCAGGTCTCGGCCTCATGTTGGTTTAACTCTTCTCGATATTGGAGAAAAGTCTCGTGATGAAGCACCAAGGCCTACAAACACAAAGGAAATAGTTACAATTTTTTATGACTTAATCTAAGTACATAATAAAAGTCGTCAAGAGACATTCAAAGTTACCCGGCTTAACGTATATTGGGCTTCGTTCAATAGGCAGGGCGCATTCACATCGTTCATCTTTGCTTGATCCTCTTCGGTCACCAGGCATCGAAGATAACTAGCAACCCTCACAGGGGCAGAGAGGACTCGGGGATCCTCCGGAATAAACATAATAATTGACCGATTCCAGTCAGGATCTGAACTCGGAGTCAAGAAATGATTTTCTAGTTTCGGACTTAAAGAAGGCCCGCTAGTTCTCGAAGATGGACTCTTCTTTGGTACCTGTAAGTCACCCAACCCGATGACGTCTTCCGAGGCAGTAGAATTTAAACCTTCAAAAAAGTTGTGATAGGTGCCTTCCACCCCTTGGGGACCTTAATTTGGTTGTCCTTTCAGCGTCTAGGCCTCGTTAATCTTGGAGTCAGTAAATGAAGGTGACTCGGAGAGATCTATCACCCCAAGTGCATCCTTCGGGGCATTATCCTCTGCCCAAGAAGCACCGGTCGTGGTCTCTTTTTCGGCCTCCCTAGCTTGGGGCAAAACAGCCTCGCCCCTCTCTGGTTCGGAGGCCTCAGCCACTGCCCCTTCATCGACCCCCTAGTTTGAGGCAGTTCGGTGTCGCCTCGCACGCGGGCCACCAGTTGGGAAGCTTCTTCTTCTTATTTAGACTCATCCCTCAACCGGTGGATTGAGTTCAGTGAGAGCTCTCAGCACTGGTGTTTTTCCTAGATTTGCGCACCATCCTCCTTTTCGGTTTTTTCTTCTTCGAGTTGGGAGAACTCGGAGCCCTTCTTCTTTTCTTCTCCCCACCCTGCCTCAGAGCAGGGGACTCAGCAGGAAATCCTTGTCATCAAATGGAGGCCTCATGGAGACATCCTTAGAAAGACCTGTAAAGAAAAAAAGAAATAAGTAAGAACTCAGCAGCACGAGGAAACCCAAGTGTTGTTCACTCAAAAAAGTAATCTTAACGTGAGAACGGGCCTCTCACCGACCCTTCGAAAGTTCGCGCCATGTGCACTCGGAATACGGTTTCTCTAAGACAATGTCCTTGACCCACTCCTTGAGTCGAGGAACTACATCTGGAACACGAGCAACAACTGCATCATCACCAAACATCGAAAAGAAAGGAAAAAAAGTGAGTAAAAATAAAATTCTAGGAAAAACGGAACTTTACTTACATTTAGTGTTCCACTCCTCGGGGAACGACATGTATTTGGATGGGATCAGGTCCGAGATCTTCACTCAGACAAATTGGCCTAGCCAACCTCGGTCTTGATCTTCATCGATGCTCGAGAACGGGGCCTTAGTGGCCCGACGTGCAACTTTAATTAGTCCCCTCCGGAGAATCGGAGAAGAATGACTATCCTCCAGAACGAGGGGTGGATATGACCAAGACACACCTCGTACCTTTATAGAATTGGATGATCACCGGGTCCAACGGGCCCAATGTAAAGGGATATGTGTAAACACTTACGTATCCCGTAATGTGGGTAGTGATATCTTCTTCGAGCTCGAGAACCACCACGTCTTTTCCGGCCCAGTTGCAATCCTTTATGATTGTAGGGAGGGTCTCTTCGGTGATCGAGCAAATATACCTCGATACTTTCTCACCCCAGCCCAGAACGGGTGAAGGCTTTTCAACTTTGAAGTCGGCGGTCACCGAGCACCCGCCAGGTATAAACGCGCCAAGAAGAGGTTCAATCGTTGGTTCTTCGCTGCCCGGCCGTGATGAAGAAGCAGTTTATTTTTTGGGAACAGTCTTAGAAGTCTTCGCCATTTTCTTATGAATGAAGGAGAGGAAGTAAAGGGTACGCTTAATGGTTTAGACAAGCGAGAGTTCTTACAAAGATCTCAAGAAATCTAGGTACAAGTGCTAGAAAATGCAAAGATTTTTTAGAATAAGAGTAGAAAAGATTTGGATGTAAAGTTTGAATGAATGAACGATAATGTATTTATAATTTTCAAATGATGGTTCAAAATCAGAAGTGGTCGACCACAACTGACGAGCATTTAATGTCGTTAAGACGTGACTGACGAGACGTTTCGTTTATTTTGTCATTTCTGACGCGGGGTATCGAGGCAAGAATCAGGAGCTTATATCATTTCTCGTTGTTTACTCTCCGAAAAACGAGGGGACTATCTGTATACGGTCAAAATTGGGCTCGTCTATTGCATGACAGATCGGGATTGAAACGTGAAGGGTTGAAGATTGACCCCGATTTCCATCGAACTAGGATACGAGGTTAGTATGCTCGTCTTCAAGAACATCGAGTCCATGACCCCGGAATCGACCCTGACCTGAATGAGCTCGAGGAAACGTTGTCAAACCGGATAACGGAAGGCCGAAATATCTATAACTGGTCAGGTATCACTACGGAAATCTCTGCACGTATCAATGGGAAACCGGCTAATTAGCAAATCATGGAATTTTTTATCTTTTATAGAATTGTACTTAAAGTAGGACTCCCCTACTATATAAAGGTGGTCTGATTATTAATAAAGGACATTGTTACACGCATCCCAAAGTAATATAATATTTTTTTTATAATCTACTATTCTTCTGTATCTGATATCGTTTAAATTGCATCCAGTTCAAGTGATACTTACTTTTCAAGGCTATAACTGTTCAATTTGTACGGTTTGAATTTACTTTATCATTGTTCGCTTAATTACAATTCAATTTATCGCTTTGTATCAATTTAATTCACGTATCTTTAAAACCACTTACAAATTTGAGGATAAATAGAACAGTTCCCTCTAAACTTGCATCCATCATTATGCATTTATGCTTTACATATGGATATCTATTTTAGTTTGAAAAATTTTAAAGCTATCCATTAGTTGAAAATAGTCAAACATACTAAAATTACTCATAGTGCATATTTACCTTTAGGAAATGATGGCTAAAATTTCCTGTAAGGGTAATCGACATTCTTACATGTGCTAACAAACATTACCACAATTAAGAATCTTAGCTAATTATTGGTCTTAAAGTACTTGGTTATGGGCTCTAAATTTGACTTCACATTTTGACTTACTTTAAATTAGAGCAGCAAAATGACACCTTCACAGATTACCGTTACAATAAAAGAAAGAATGAAAAGGAAAGGTGTTGAAAAATAAAGCTAACTTGTCTGCTCATTTTAAAAGCCTACACATTTATTAATGTGATATACGTGGCATTCCATCTACCAAAAACTTTTGAGGACGGTGGAAGAAGGGTTTGCTTTTGGGGGTCTGTCTCTCATAAATTAGGCTTGTTTGTTGTAACTTAGCTATAATGTTTAGTACTCCCTCCGATCCAAAATAAGTAATTTTCTTGTGATCTAAAATAAGTAATTTTTTTTAGATTTCAAGAATGAATTAATTATTTTTTTCTTATATTATCCTTTGAGTAAATAATATCGGAATACGTGTTAGGAGTGTTTATGTGAGATAGTAAAAGTTAATATGGTCAATTCTATTGCTAATTAATGCTAAAAGGTAAATTTCTTAATTTGTGTGAAAACATCCAAAAAAATAATACGTATTTTGGACCGGAGGAAATATTAATAAGAGAATCAAAGGAATTGGCAATTTGAAAACTAAGTAGGTCCCAAATGATATTTTTTTTCCAGCATTTGTAACTTAGTAATGAAAAACCTTTAATAGGGAGCAATAAGAATTTAGATTAATTATTACAATGAATTTCAAACATTAAATGATTAAAAGAATAGCCCGGTACACCCAACATCATATGGTTAGCCTAAATTTTCCTTTATATAATAATATCTTTATATAACAACTATTCACTATAAAAGCTAAGGTTATTTGGAATCGATTTTTATATCATGTTATAATATATGTTCTTTACAACAGCATCTCACTATAGCAACCAAAAAATATCGGAACAAACGAATTAGTTTTGACTTTGACAAAAATAACCTCTTGTTACAATATTTTTGTTGTTTTGCTTGATTTTCTCAACGAAGTAAATTAAAAAAACGATGCAAATAAGAGTTGGACTAATTTATTATCTTCACGTCTCTTAGAGGGTTACTTTAATTAGAGGGGCTTGAGTAAGAAAAAAAACTAAAACTAGAGATGATATATTTATACAATAATAATATACCCAGTATTTTTATGGCGCATTAGAGTGAGACTAGTATATTAGAATTTAGTCTTAGACTGCTAGTGGTTAGTAATGAATTCTCACTACTCTTTCGTTCCTTTTAGTGTCAGACTTTATCTACTGATTATTATTTTGCTTTCCATCTATTTCTTAGTTCTTGTGATGCTGTTATGTGTTTCTATGGTTTTTATTGATGCTAAGGATATATTGTCTCTTTTCGTCTTCTTGAGTTGAGAATCTTTTAGAACAACCTCTCTATCCCTCGGGGTAAAGGTAAGGTCTGCGTACATATTACCCTCCGCAAACTTCATTAGTGAAATTTCACTGGATCGTTGTTGTCGTTATTGTAATAATATACCCAATATAATTTTACAAATGAGATCCGGAAAAAGATAAGATCGTACATATACTTCTAAAATACATGGGGAGACCAATATAATTTTACTAAACTAGAGGGAGTATCGGAGAAAATCAGTTAAGTGCCTTTTTTCGGGGGGGGGGGGGGGTTGGCAGTTGGTACGGACTACAATTTTCTTGAAACTATAATTTGTAAGTAGTGAGTTAGAATCTTTGATAGTTCAAAGATGGGATTATTCTATTATAAGTGTACAGATGTAAACTACTAAACTACTATTTGTATGTACGCAAGTACAAAGGAAGGGGTGGGTTTGGGAAGAATGAAAAAGATGGGTTTGAAATGAACCCCAAAAAAGCAGCAGAGTTGTAAAGCTGCTGAGAAAGAAATATAATATATATATATCTCTCTCTCTCTCTCACACACACACACAATTCTTCAGCTCCATTATTTGACACTCTTTTAAGTGTGGTCAGAGTACTTCACAACGCCCCAATCACAACCCCCCAAGCTGGCACCATACCCCATTCTCAGCTGTCATCTCTTCACAATGTAACAAACCATCTCAATAATATACCGAGTACTATCCCACGCCGTGAGAAAATAAACCAAACAATCCTCAATGAAAAAAAAAAAAGAAAAGAAGTGTGTGACCTATAAGTCATGTATTCGAGTGGTAAAATCAGATAATACATATATTTGCATTAAAATATATTGTCTATATTACACTTTCTTGAATGGCTGCCCTTCTTCGGATGGTGCATAAATGTGAAATACTTTGTGTAGTGTTGTAATTTTTATTTTATTTTTAATGATTGTGATATTCAGATTAATTTGCACATGTCAACTAATTTTATAAAATATTTATAAATTTCACACTAGCATACTAAAATAATCAAAGAAATATAATAGGTTAATAGTACATTTTTTCTGTTTTTAAACAAATATAAAGTTACTTGTGATTGTCTTTAATAATTGTATTGTGTAAACAACTAAATATCATCCCTTTGAACTTAAAACATTTATTCTGATTGCCATAGGTTACTGACATTATTAGTTTTTAGTTTATAAACTCACTACTTACTGTAGCAAATTACTTATAATTAGCCGATTAAAAATATTAATCGCTTACATTGTGTTTATAAATAAAAAACAACGGAGAGCACCGTAAATAAAGTTTTATACTAGTATTACGTTTGCTTAACCTATAATAACAAGTAACCTTTTGTATAAATCTAAGTTCATAATCTGATAAATAATGTAATTATTTGTCACATAAAAAATAAATAACACTAATAATAAAATAACAACAACAACAACAATAACAACAAACCCAGTGTATTCCCATAAATAGGGTTGAAAAGGGTAGTGTGTACGTAAACATTACCCTTACCTTATAAAGATAGAGAAATTGTTTCCGAAAGACCCTCGACTCAAGGCGCAGTGGAGATATGACAGCAAGTAGCAAACAATAGTAACAACAAAACATTAAGATATGCATGAATGACGCAACTTGTAATAGTAAAGAATCATAAATAAGATAACACAAAAATAGTCCTACTACTACTGATGAGCCTAGGAGGAACACACTAATAACTATCAACTTTCAACTCTAATCCTTGACTTCCATGTGTTTCTATTATGGTCATATCTTCGGTAGGCTGGAGCAATGACATGGCATGCCTAACTACCTCTCCCCAATACATCTTAGGCATGGCCCTACTCTTCCTCAGACCCGCAATAGACAACCTCTCACACCTCCTGATCGGAGCATCTATGTCTCTCCTCTTCACATGCCCGAAACATCTCAGCCTCGACTCCCGCAACGTGTCCTCCACATATGTCACTCCTACCTTGTCCCTAATAACTTCATTCCTAATCATGTCCTTCCTGTTATGACCACACATCCATCTTAGCTATTTTCATCTTCTGGACATAGGACTTCTTGATGGGTCAACACTCAACACCATACAATGTAACCGGTCTAACCACCACTAATAATAAAAAACAAATTAATATAATTATATTATAATTTAAGCTCTTACCACTAAACCCCTTTTTTCTTTAATCTAGATACTCCCAAGTCCCAATTCACAAGTATTAATTCACACATAAAATAAAAAATAAAAAATAAAAAATAAAAAACACACATATAAGATAAAAAATTATTTTATTAAAGAATATTTTTTAAGGCTTTCTGCTTCACCATAAATGTAAATAAAGTGACAGGGTCTCTTCAAACTGAATGGGGGGCACCTTTTTTTATTTATCAATGATTTGACTCAAAGAAGGTTGTGATGAATGGGCTCAGTAAGTCGGAAATGGAACTTCTGGCTTCTGCTTCTTCTTCTACTTCTACTACTTCTACTTCCCCCGACTCTCCTCCCAACACTTTAAAATTTGGTCAAAAAATCTACTTTGAACATGTTGGACCTCAGCACCTCAAATCAGCAACTGGGTCATCGTCATCGCCGCCGGTCACCGGAACTCCGGCGCCGGCGATGTCGAAGAAAGTAAGAGGGGGTGGTGTAGTTCAAGGTCGGCAGCCACCTAGATGTCAAGTTGAAGGGTGTGAAGCAGATCTGAGTGATGTTAAGGCTTACTATTCGAGGCACAAAGTCTGTGCTACACATTCTAAGTCTCCTGTGGTCATTGTTGCTGGTCTTGAACAAAGATTTTGTCAACAGTGTAGCAGGTGAGACCTTATAAATTACTACTATAAAATTTTAATTTTAAAAAAAAAAAAATATTACTGTCCCAGGTGTAGCCAAGAGTTAGCTGCTATCCGGTGACATAGAACATTGCTGTCATGAAAAAAATATTAGTATTGTATATGCCCCTTTTGTCTGTGTGTATATATATATAGCTGCATGCATATGATTGAAATATTAAACTATTGCTTGCTATTTTTTTCTTGCTGAAGTTGTGGTCCTGTGCCTCTATGGGTTTTGCTTATTGTTTTATTTGGATAGTTGACTATGCTGGATTTGTTAATTTGTTGTTTGCTAATTCATTGGTGCAAGAGGATTTATATAGTATTAATCTTTCGTCTGGTTAAGGTGTCTCTTTCAGTCTTTCTCCCCTAATATAACATCCAAAAGCCACTTGAAAGCTGAGAATTCCACTATGCTGTGGTTGAATGTTATGTATTTGATTGTGTTTTACAGATGTTCATTGCAATTTTCTACTTCTTGTGGAGGACACCCCAGGAACTACATATGCTTGTTTCGTAAATGGCTTGAATAAATACTAGGATTACTACCTAATCAAGAATCAATCTTCTTAAACCACAATTTGCTTTTTTAAAAACAAATTTAAATAGTCAGAAACTATGTAAAAAGTACTAGATGCATATGTTAGTAGAACTTTTTCTTTTTTGTTACAAAATGACTCTCATACATTCTTCATTGAAAGAAAAGTTAAGGCGTATTGCATTTGAAAAGAAATAATTCTTTCATTTTACTTGGGAAGCTATAGGAGACTAACTTTGGGAGATATAGCGTACTCCAATAATTTTAGTGTGACTACCACTGCAGGATTAATAAAGTTCAAAAGTTCTAGGTATGATCATGGCTATACGGTGTGTTAGTTTCCAGGAATTAACTTTTGTTGGTTTGAGGAGGCCGTGGTAAGGTGGTGTTTGGGTTTGTGCTTCACTCAAGAACATGTGTTTTGTCGCTAAGCGTGAAAATGTGGATGGAAAAAAGATAATGTAGATTAGTGTTTTGAAGCCAAGTTACTGGTCAAAGAAATGGTATGTCTAAATTGCTGCGGTTAACACAATGGAGGCTTTCTTCTTCGAAAATTGGCCTATCTATGTTTTTGGGTTAGTTCATTGAGCATTCTAACAAATTTAGTTACAAGATAACAAATATATTGCATGGTTTGTTAGAGAAAACAGGGGAAAAAGAGAAGAATAACTCCAAGTTTAGGAGAAGTTGCATTGTCACTGGCGCAGATATACGCACGTTGAAGTAATAATATCTGTAGAAAAGGGTTGAACGAAGTAGGTGCAAAAATTCAACTCTGAGCAGTTTTATCAGAAAATAAATGTTACTGTACCAAATTACTATCAGGAATAATATAAATTCAGTGTTGCGTGCCCATTTTCCCCTCAGAAGTCGAAGTTATATATTTTATATGATGAATATGTTTTTGTTCATTTTGGACAGCATAATGGATGCTGAAGAATTTGGTAAAAGCTAAAAAGGAAAGGGATATGACCAAGTAAATTAAGTTGAGAGTATTTGTGAAGAGATATCCTCTGCTAATTTAGTTGTTGTTGAAGAGATGTCAACAAAACACAGCAGTTAACTTACACTTATTAAATCAGAATACTTATTTGTTGGTTTTCTTGACAGGGAAATGGAGTTATGCTAACAGCTTTCCCTTTCTTTATTGCCCTCTATCTGCTTTTTAACTTTTTCCCTTTTTTCATTCTGAAAGGGAGTTGGGGTTGGGTGAAAATGTAGGATCTTTGCTAGTCTTCTTGAATCTGGCTTTCATTATGCATGCAGTATCGCTTAGAAGAAGGAATCAGTAAATGATAATGCACTTGTCCAAACAAAATGAAATTATCACAAATGATAGTGCAAACTCTCTCCAATCCCAAGATCGTAGTGTTATTTTTATCTCTATGGGAGGGTGACCCGGGATAATTAATAATGGGATAACTTGTTTCCCACCCAAACGATCCCCAAGATTGTAGTGTTATTTTTATCCATATTTACAATTTCTTACACACTACATTAACATTTTTCACAATATAGCAGTCCGACATCACACCATCTTTTGGGGGAAAAGGTTATGGCACTTCAAGTTGAATCATGATTTTCTTTTCTTTGTTTCCACTTTAACTTTTTGCTTTTTTTTTTTTTTTTTTTTGATGAGGGGGTGAGGGGATTTAAAGTAAGAGTCTGTACTTGATCCAAAGCCTCTAAGTGGTTGATTGGCTATGATTTCATTAAGTTGTTCTCTATATGCCACTTATAACTCCTTTTTTTCTTCTTGCTTTTGCAAATTCTTTAGTTTTGTTGCTATTTGTATTGTTAAGCTCATTATTATCATCAATAGATCTCGGAAAGTAGCAAACGCTTTTTCAGGTTTTGGTTAAATCTTTTTATGTGATCAAGAGTGCTTGAAATGTTGATCTGACTGCAATGAAGTGGCTTGAAAAACAAAAAATGTTAGAAACCACCAAGAGGAGGGCTAACCACAGCATTATGTTTGACATGTCTCACCATATAATATAACTACTTATACATTGGTGGTATGATAACAGAAGTGCTTCAAAGGTGCCCATCGTTAATTACATTTGGCTCTTTATCCGTATTGCGGTATTCGAACCTTATTTTATTTGTCCGAAGGGTTAAGGGAATGCCATAGCTATCTGTGTTTCCCAAAATTTAAATGGTTTGCTGAATGATTTATTGCAAATAAGGTGGGTTTTAAATATCAGTATGTTGTTCAATAATAATGGAAAATGCTAGTTTGCAATTGGCAATCGTATCTTTGATCAGTTGCTTCTCTTTGCCTGGAATTAACTGTTGGTACTTTGCTTCTAGGTTCCATCGGTTGCCAGAATTTGACCAAGGGAAACGCAGTTGCCGCAGGCGCCTAGCAGGCCATAATGAGCGTCGCAGGAAACCTCCACCTGGATCTCTTTTGTCTAATCGCTATGGAAGTCTTTCTTCATCAATATTTGGTAAGGGTGCTCCTTGCATTAAGACTTCATGGAGCTTATGCATTTCTTTGGTTCTGTTACTTCATGCTTACCATAGTTGTTTTAATATCTGCACTTGCAGAAAACAATGGCAGATCTGGAAGTTTTCTGGTCGACTTCACTGCATATCCGAATCTCACTGGAGGTGCATGGCCAAATACTAGATCATCTGAGCGAGGATGGGATAATCAATCCAATGCATCAGGGAAGCTTCTCCAGAGTCATTGGCTGAACAATTCTGAAAATCCTACATCTGACCTTGTTCTGCAAGGTTCAGTTGCTAGGGGTGCCAATTATTCTGGTCCTGGTATTATTCCTTCCGGAAACTGCTTCTCTGGAATCTCAGATTCCAGTGGTGCTCTCTCTCTTCTGTCAAATGAGTCATGGGGCTCGAGGAACCAATCCTCTAGCCTCGGGGTTAACGGTTTGGTTAACACTGATGGCGGACATACCGTTCAGCCATCAGGCTCCCATGCTGCTCCTGTCAATCACTACTCAGGCCCTCTATGGGGATTTAAAGGAAATGAAGCTAGTAGCAGTTCACATGCAATACCTCCGGATCTCGGGCTGGGTCACATTTCTCAACATGCTGTCAATCAGTACTCTGCTGAGCTTGGGATGGCTCAGCACAGTGGAAGACAGTACGTGGAACTGGAGCACTCAAAGAATTATGATTCTTCTGTTCAGAATATGCACTGGACACTTTGAGTGCCATCTCCTTCATATCTAACTATCATCGTCGTAGGAAGACTTTTGTTCAATAAATGGCATCGTGTTTGTAAGGCTGGATGTTGACTAATGGCACTTTTTATGATGCTACCTTTGTGCAACTCTCTTAGACTCGATCAAAAAAAACTTTCTGTGTGGTTTAACTTCTTGTTGCTACCATGTACTTTGCATTTCTTTTTAAGGCAGCTTAGTGTTTTCTTCCATTGTCCCTTTCTTGATATACACATCGAGGAAGGGCAGTGTCCATCTTACTAAGAGCAGAGATATTCCCATGGAATGAGGTGGTAAGACAATATGTAGATAGTTCGAACTAGAACTGATTAACATGTTTAGGCAATGGTAGCCTTTGAGCAACGGTGAAGTTGTCTCTGCGTGAACAATAGGTCATAGGTTTGAGTCGTGGAAGCAGTCATTAATGCTTGCATTAGGATAGGTTGTCTACATTATCCTCCTAGGGGTCGGCCCTTCTTCGAATTCTGCATGAATGCAGGATGACTTGTGCACTGAGTTGCCCTTTAGGCGCTAGTAGGTGAACTTGTTAAGGTGCTTTCTTCTGATGTTAACAATTTTTCATCTTTTATTTTGCTCAGAAGTTCTTCCATTGTCCAAATTTACATTCTTCTCTATGGTATGCTCCCCCGTGCAGGCCAATGAGGCTTCTCGCCAGCAGCGGTTTCACCGTATGGTCTTACTAGTGCCATGCTCTCTGCTGCCTATGTGGGCTTCTTGTCCCTTGTTGCTGCATTTTTCTAAACTACGGATTAAAGGAACTTCGAGATTAAAGTATGTTTTTCTTTTTTCATGAGCTACTTTTTTCTCCAAAACAAGAGATTAAAGTCAGCTTCCACCTTTTCTCCTTAGTAGTTGACGGCGTTACACCATTGAGATACTCCAAATTAAGCCTGATGTCACGCCCCAGATTTTGAGGGCATGCCAGCTATGTGTCTTGCGTGCTACAGTGCCGCAAGACTTGTGTCAGTCGCGAAGGCGACGTGTGCTGGCAGCGCGTAAGCGGGAATATCAGGCAGGGACGTTGCATGAGGCAACAACAAACCAGACATGTTGTGTTGCATGTCCTAAGTGCTATTCTAAGTTGGGAATGTAGGGACTTAGGCTATAAGCCTTGTTCTTAGTATGCCCTTATATATGCTGACCAAGTGAGGCATCATTTAGAGATCATTGATGCGAGAAGAGTCATTCTGATTCTCTGGCAGGAGCCTGGCGACTGCCGAGACTTGGGACTTTTTATTTTAAGCATATATAAGGGGGATATAGGTCTTGAAGCTCAACCTGCCTCCCCCGTGCGGGCTGCTATGGAGCCGCACCAAATGAGCCACTCTGAGGGGAACCTCAGGGGCCTGCCTGGACAGCTCAAAGGAGTGTCATAGGTATCCACACGAGATTGGGAACTCTGTGGACGGCGCAACGCCTTCGGGCTAGCGTTGGGTACCAAACGGGCGCGAGAGGCTTGACGTGTGGGACGGCTATGCCCCGCGGCTGCCGAAGTGTTGGATAGAGACCTCCGTGCCGATTGGACATTTGATGCACCTAGCTTAGGGGCATCATGTGTCGACTTGTGAGCTTGGCTTGGGTTCAGCTAGGCGAGCAAGGGTCCGTTGGCCTAGACGTGCAGGTGTGGGG
>MU740680.1:218315-237370 GCA_026770625.1 Nicotiana glauca
AAGCTGGGTGCGGATGCACGAGGCGAGTGCCGAGCTTGAGGATCAGGCTGTGCATGCGAAGAGCGATGCTCAGTCTAGGCGAAGGACTGGCATGTCCTTAGCCAACCCCAGGGGCGCGCATGGATATGGTCCAAAGATGAGAAGCGCCACAGTTGGTCAAGGCTGAAAGCCTTGGCATTGGTCGGGCGGCACAGTTGGAGCAAGCCTCCTTGGGGGCAAGTTCCACTACTGGCACAGGATCGTGCTAGAAAACTTGGGAAAGAGGACAGGCTGGCCTGCAGTTCGGGGTGACTGCAAGCGCCGCACGGGCGTTCGTGTGCCGCTATCGTCCAGGAAAACGTAGGCCCGTGACACTGAGCCTCATTTGACAGATGGTTAACACATCAAGCAGGCCAATTCCATACTTACAAGTCAACTTTTTGGCCTGGCGTGACAATTCAATACTTCTCTATTTTCTATTATAAAATAAGTCAATACTTCTCTTAGTTTACATTGACTAATCATTATATTTATACTATGAGCAGTTCAGTCCGGATCCATCCTAAACCAAAGAGCCAGAATAAGCGAGGAGCACAATGATACACTTGTTCAAACTCGAGTTGGTGAAATCCAATTGGAATATGAGCAATAATACTCTCTTCATATTTTCTGTACACAATTTTTTTAACAGCCCCATCCTGGCATGAGTCCAGGATCACCCCAGCTGCTGCTGAACAGACAAGATAGTGTGTGGTGTACCACAAAAAAAATTCATGGGAAGCTTATACGACCTTTGAAGCAATCGAATATGACAGTGCTAACATTACAAGGCAATCAACATATGAAGAATAGCTACAACTTCAATCAACAGCTATGTATTACATGAACACTCAACTTGATATCCAGGTGCCATCCATAGCGTGCTATAATGGTCCTGGCTCAACAAATGCAATTCCATGCAATGGGGGATGCACCAATGTTGTCTGAGGATTCTGCTTTCTATCTCTTGAGAATCCACATTCGCCTGAAAGGAATCAGTCAAGTGCGAAAATAATTGTCATTCTGAGCTCTTGTTTGTCGAGATGCATGATTAGGGCAATGGATGTTGCTCCTGTCATCCCTGGAATTTTCCATATGTTTAGGAGGGTTTTAAATTTCTTTTAAGGTCTTGCTGCTGAGGCCAAATGGGAGATGGCATTTAGTGGTCCTCCTCAGCTACCCCGGGGCAGTTAAACAGCAGCACCTCGGTTGACTCATACTGCAAAAAGAAAAAGAATATTAGCAATAAGATACAGATATGACGAGGGCCTTTATCTTCGTGGAAAAATGTGAGCGCTATTCCCTGTTTACTTTCCACTCCCCTCACATGATACCTCTAACTAGAAACTGGAAAACCAAGAGAGTCCAACACATTACCTCTCAAATTTAATTGATATGTAACAGTGACATTTCAACACATTATCTCTCTCATCTCTAATAGATAGACAAAAAATTATCCAAGGAGATGGAGAATCAGTAATTAAATCAGCCAAGATTGAGTTTTGAATTTAGTTGATTAGAGCCATTCTCTTCAAGGAAAAATGTGCCGGCTATAGCCCGTTTCCTTTCCACTCCCCTACACGTGATACCACTGAGTGGAACATTGGAAATTCCAGAGTCTGCAACGCACAATCTCTAATCTCTAACAGATAAACAAGGATGTATCCATTAGATGGATAATTAGTCGTTATAGTAGCCAAGCATTTATTTACCTCTCCTTCGGTTTAATTTGCTAAACTCATTAATTTCGCACCTAATGTTCTCAACAAATCCTGAACCCTTACCCCAAAATCAAAGGGCTGTTTAATTTGCTAAACTCATTAATTTCGCACCTAATGTTCTCAACAAATCCTGAACCCTTACCCCAAAATCAAAGGGCTGTTATCTTCTGGACTGCACTAGCTCGCACATCTTGATGTCAAGACATTTTATGGCTGGAGACATAAAGAGCTAAGAAGTTCGTGACAACACAATTCTTAGCTTCAATATCAATCTCACCACACCAGTTCAAGACCTAAATTTGGGTTTTGGACCATAATTAAATGTTGGAAAATAAATAGCTACTATTTATCTAAGATATTCATCTACTAACCTGACATCCACAAAAAAGACAGTAATGATATTCATCTCTCAGTTTCATCAATGTGTTGAGCAAATCCTGCATTGACAAAAGTGAAGCAGTACCCAAAATTAGTACCAGGTTAAACGAGAACTACACAAGCATTTCAAGCAGCAAGCTAAACAAGAAAGTAACCTTCATTAAGAATGGCAATGCAAACATACCATACTAAAGAAAGCCAAGAAAAGCACCATTAGGAAGAATCATATGCACTTATTGGGAAGTCAACAAAATAAGATAAGAAAATCAAGAGTAGGCAGTTTACATTTGCTTCCAGAAAAGAGCATCCACTCAAGACAAACGTGGATCATAAGTATATCATAAAAATAAAAACAAATGACTTACAGGAGAGATTTGACATCTATAAGCCATAAGTATACGCATCTGGTATTGCTAATCACTAACCGTCCTAGACTCGTTTTGCAAAGCAAACATAAGCCACCTCAGTTTTTGCATAACATGGGTTAAAAGCAAAAGGGAACTACATGCTAGTTTCCAACTTAGCATTTTGCTTAAATCTTAATTGTTTATTTAAGAAATCATACGAAAATGATACAGAATACAATACCTCTTCAGTGATCAGTTCTTCCTCTTCCTCTACCTCTTCCTTTTCTTCATCCTCTTCTTCCTTTTTCTCCTCTACTACCTCCCTATTCTCTAACTGAGCCAGTACTGCCTCAGCCTTGTGAAAATTGCTGACGATCCTCTTTTCCTTCCATCGCTCCTTCAGGTGAGATCCAAAAGTTTCCATTAGCTCTGCTTCTCTCCTTCTATCCCTGTCGGCCTTCTCCATTTCCCTCCTCATCTTCTCTACCTTATCATCTTCCTTCCCAATCCCGGCACGGCCCCTTCTGATTTCCAGCCCCACGGGTTCAGACATACCTGAGCCTTCCTTGCCTAATGCTGATCCAGGAGTATATCCCATTTGTTTCAACATCTTGAATCCAATGTTGGTCTCAGGAATTGCCGACTCTAAGTTAACTAGAGTTTTCTGGTCCTCTTCAATCTGCTTCTTCTCTCTCTTGAGCTTTTTGCGTTCTTGCCAATTTAACACCTTACGTTTCTTGTTTGAAGAGTTCGAAACTACAGGCTTATTTGATCTTGATGCCTGGAAACCAAAAGACACATGGATTACGGTCAGAGGCAACAACATATCATATCATCTATTTGACACCATTGTCATAATTTATGTCCCACTAAATTTAGACTCAATTTTGCACTGAAAGTCTAAGAAAAGAAAAAAATCTAAACAAACAATTTATCAGTCGGTCCAAAATTATGATAGAAAGTCACTCGAGCCATAGCTAGCCTATGACATTGAGAAAACCTTTGATAAGCTAAACTGGACCTAGCTTATAACAGTTCTCCGACAGATGGGATTTGGTGAGAAGTGGATAAAATGGATAAAATTCAGCATAATTAAGTAAAACATTCAGTCCGATATAGGTCCTGGGGTTTTTTTCTCTCCTCAAAAGGCTCTTAGACAGAGACCATCTATCTCCCTTTATTTTCATTTTGGCTATAGAGGGACTTAGCAAAATATTACAAAAAAGCGAGGCAATTGAAGTAGATAGAAGGCTTCAAGGTGGGTCACAATCCTAGCGACTCAATATCAGTCTCACACTTGTTGTATGCAGATGATACGATTTGAAGGACAGATAGGCACCAGGTGCTAAATCTCAATCTCACACTGCTGACATTGAAGTCATTGTGGGTTACACATCAATATGCTGGCAAGTACCTTCTACCCAGTCAAAAATGTCTCCAATTTTGGAAGAACTAGCTGAAACAATGTGCCACAACATAGGGGCATTTCCTACAACCTACCTGGGATTGCCTCTTGGTGCAAAACTGAGATCAGCTGAAGTCCGGAATGGAGTTACTGAAAGGTTTGAAAGAAGATTGGCAACCTGGCAGATGCAATACTTATCAATGGGAGACGGGTTAACAGTAATCAACAATGTTTTTGACGGGATACCCTACATGTTTCATGTCTTTATTCCCATTCCAGGCAAGGTTCTGAATATCTTGATAAAAATCAAGCCACTTTTACAAGAATGCAACAGCCAGCACCACAAGTTTCACCAGGTAAAAGGGAATTCGCTCACTCAACCTAAACTTCAAGGTGGTTTAGGCATAATTCTTTTAGAAATTCACAAGAATCACTACAGATGCATGCTAATGAAATGGCTATGGAGGTACAGCTTAGAGGAACCTGGACTTTGGAAGGATGTAATCAGAGTAAAATACAGGGAGCTAAATCACTGGTACACAAATCACCACATGGAGTAGGCCTTTGGAAAAGTATTAGAAAATTATGGAGAGAATTCAATCAACGTACAAGTTTCAGAGTGGGGAATGGAGCTTTCATTAGCTTCTGGAAGGACAACTGGATGTAGCACAATTCTGCTAAAACCCCAACTCTAGCTGAGAAGCACCCTCCGCCCACTTCCATTTTTCCGTGTGCCCAGAAAACATTATCCTAAAGAAGGAATTCCCCAACCTATTTTTGATTGCTGTTGTTCCAAATTCAACAATAGCTCAGAGCATATCAGGACTCGCCGTTCAGAAAGATGTACAAGGTTGGGAACTTAATGATCTACTCACCTGCTTAAATGGCCCTGGAAGCTACAAAGTTGCCCACAAAAGTGATCTGTTTCAGTTGGACAGCCCTCAAAGAAGCATGTCTGACACAAGATAACCTCACAAGAAGGGATTTTCAGCTTGTTAACAGATACTACATGTGTCAGCTCAACTCAGAAACACCAACCACCTACTTCTCCCTTGTCCTGTAGCAGCAAACCTATGGATCATGTTTCACTTGACTATTATTTTTGTACTTTAGCTTGTTCATGCCATTCAGTGTTAAGGATGCATATGAAAGCTGGAGCCTGAAGGGCATGGAAAGTTGATAAACCTTTTTTTTTTTCCATGAAGTAAGGTGTTGCATTAAAGGCATCAAGAAGATGCAGAAAAAGTACAAACTAAAAACTCTTGGCTAACTCCTAAAAAAAACCTATATAACTGGGATATGAAAAATAATCAGGAATATCTGGAGAATGGTCCCTGCTAGTATTTTTTTTGGCGTGTCTGGACAGAAAGGAATTGTAGACGTGTAGATGGTATCTAACTCCAAATCATTTCTTGAAGACTAGGTGTTCTAAGAATCAGTTTAGCTGGTGTAAACTCTCTTCTGTAAATAGCATGGGCCATTTTTTGGATTTTGTAAGCTCCCTAGTCCTAGTCTAGTTCTCATGTATTGGAGCTAGTAGAATCAATTTTCACTTTTAGCCATTGCTAACCTACAAAAACAAGGTTGTAAACATTTCTAAACAAGGTTATACATTGTTATATTACATATGCAAGTAAACATTTCCAAATAAATGTTAGAAATATAGAGACTCCAACCATACAAAGTGCTGATTAGTGTGTGAATATTGAAAACATAGAGACTACATGACTTAGAAGAAAAGGTAGCTAAGGTTTTATTGCAGCACATCAGAAAATTATACTTGTTCTTTGCCAGCCTAGAGCCTAGATTACTGAATATTGAAAAAAGTAAAAATTAACAAGCAATTTTGAGTATTAAACTACCAAATAAATATAGTGCCATGATATTTCGGGAAATCTAGTCAACAAAAGAAAATTCTAGGGTTTCTAGGTGTGAGGGGAACTGACCGGTTTAGAGGAGGGATTAGGAGGAAGAGAAGAAGCTTCTGGAGGAATGAAATGAGAAAGGTCTCCCATGTAATCTTCTTCCTCTTCTTCCGCCATTGTTACTACCTGCTGCAAGCTTCTGTGGGAACTAGCGCAAAGAATAACGCAGCTACGTTTTGATTGAGGATCTATGGGTACTATTCTGGGGTTCATGTGCAGAAGATCGGATCCTGCTAAACGGAAAATTGTTGAAATGGTCCTCAAAGTACGTATTTGTTTTATTATAGCCCTTTATGTATACTCCATATTAGTTATATAATAATATATTAATTGGTGTATTAAATTTTATGTCAGGACTGGCTGTGCAGGAATTAAAATACAAATCAAACACTGAATGACTGAATAAAGTAATATCCAATTTGATACCATAATTATGTCATCTTATACCTCAAACAGCATCCAACTTGATACTTAAAAGTGATTTTAGAAATGCATTGTTAAAGGAATGTAATTGTGTTCTCCCATAAAATACTTGAATATTGATATTTGCTACTACATGTTAATTAGAGTCACAAGATTGTATGGGTTAAAATCTGCCTTAAAATATTTAAGATAAGATAGAACTAAAGAAAGAATTCTCGAGCTGTCATTAGTCGAAATGGACCAGGAAGCAACAAGAGCCGAAGAGCCGGCGAGATCTGTGGTCGAAATGTCAATAATGGTCGAGGTCGAGCACCATTGATGAAGCTGTAACGGCTAATTTTTGAAATAGGATATTAAAGAGAATATTCTAGTGGATATTCTCTATAATTGTACTATTATGGTTTACAAGGAATATGTCTCATATAAATAGAAAAAGAGAAAATGATACGGGGCACGTGATATTCATTTGTAAAAACATACTTTGACAAAAGATTCTCTCTCGTACTAAAATACAAACACTACATTTTCACAAAGATTCTTGTCTATATTATTCCATTATTTTCCATCATATCCGAGAATAATTCGAACATTCAAGGATTTGTCTGTCACTCATTATTGTCAGGAGGAACAACCATCTAGTTCATCCTTTATTGGGTGAATCACTCCTCCTATTTACTTAAATACCATTTATTGTTATTCATTGCTATTAAATGCTACCTTATTGCTCATGCTTTTTGGAATAGTTATTGCACATTATTATCATTTTTCTACCAGATCTATTTAACGCTTATCACGCTTTCGGAAGTCACATCTAGAAATATTATTATTTACTAGGTTTAACCCATAATCATATAAATTTAATTATTTGAACCAAGAGTTATATTTTTTTGACAAATAATTTGGCGTTGTCTGTGGGGATTTCTTATTTAAGCTTTTAGTTTCTTCTAGATCTACAAGTAGCATGGGTCACTAACTGGAAAAAAAAAAGAGCAAGCAAAAACAAAATCTTCTTTCTTTGTGCGCACAAATCCCAACATGGCAGGTAACCGAGAAGAAATGATGAGAATAATAAGTGACCTCCCGACCAACCTCATGATTATCATTAAAGAAAGCTGTGAAATGGCAGATGAAGGCGCCACGCCCAGTGCCTTGCCCAGGCGAGATGGGTCCCCGCCCCCTCACTGCAGCATCACAAAATCTCTTGGTAAGAGAGCCTCCACATATGTGGGGGAAGAGTCGCCCCGGCTGTAAAAAAAAGCTCCTCGAAGTGTAGCTAACTTACACGCAAACCAGTATCCTCAACAAACCTGCCCGAGACACGACTGTAGAAAATGCAAGGACTTGCACTATACAACCAGCAGACGAGCAGTGCAACCAACTCCCTCCTCCTCCAACGACAGGTATTACTCACAATATTATTAATAGTGCAGGTGACAACGCCCTTGCAGTCATTCTAAAAAGTATGGAGGAAATGGAGAATGAGAACAAGGCACTCCGATCAAATGAAAGAACACAATGAAATGGTCGATAAAATATCGGGCGCCCCCAAGCTGTTGCCAAAGAGGGATGCCGGTCAGTTCATCGAACAACCATACAGTGATGATGCAGCCCTACATGTTATACTAAAAACCTTTAAAATGCCGCCCTACCTTAGGATATATGACAGCACAACCGACCCCGAAGATCATGTGACTCATTACGTCACCGTTGTAAGAGACAACGACCTCACCAAGGAACAGGTGTCTTCCATTTTGCTGAAAACGTTCGGCGAAACCCTCACTGGAGGAACATTAACCTGGTATTCGCAGCTACAACATGCTCCATTGAAACCTTTGAAGAAATGGCCGACAAGTTTATAACGGCCCATGCCGGAGCCAAAAAGGCCGAGACAAGAGATGGATGCCAGTCGGTTCGTCGAACAACCATACAGTGATGACGCAGCCCCTCATGTTATACCAAAAACCTTTAAAATGTCGCCCTACCTCAGGATATATGACTGCACAACCGACCTTGAAGATCATGTGACTCATTACAGCACCGCTGTAAGAGACAACGATCTCGCCAAGGAACATGTGTCTTCCATTTTGCTTAAAAAGTTCGGCGAAGCCCTCACTGGAGGAACATTAACCTGGTATTCACAGCTACAACATGCTCCATTGAAACCTTTGAAGAAATGGCTGACAAGCTTATTACGGCCCATGCCAGAGCCAAAAAGGCCGAGGCAAGAGTGAACGACATATTTGCTGTCAAACAATCTCTGGGAGAGGGGTTGAGGGACTTCCTCACCCGGTTCAATCGAGTAAGGATGACTTTGCCAAACATGTCCGAAGGGATGACGGTCGCAGCTTTTCAGAACCTAAGGGTCAAGTTGGTAATTTTTCTTACATCTCCCCCTCCTGGAGCCCAGGTATCATATACGCCCCCAAAATAAAGAGCCTTGAATACTAGAAGAAAAGCACCTAGACCTAAAAAGATTAAGTGAACACCTAAAATTATGGTCATTTTATTTCGATCTTTCCAGACATAACCAAAAAAGGGAAAAGATTCTTCAAGTGTCTCAGGTCCCAGAAGTGCATGATAAATGTTGCCAAAGCCCAATACTGCAGATGAAATTAAATGAAGTACTCTAGATACAAAGTATGTATGAGCAGGGATCGTTCAAGAGCAATGAGGAAACTATTAAGTCGGTTGATGAAGTACCCCCAACCACTTGGGACAAAATCCACAATACTTATTATGCCGAAGTCCGTGCAGATGAGGACGACTTCAACGGGCCAACCCACCGACTAACCTCAGTACAAGCGGAATCAAGAAAGGATCAAAGAGACAATACCAGAAGAGATCACCCAATTCCGCGACCTAATAGGGAACGGAACCAACCATATATTAGAACGGCCGTCACCCCCTCCCCCCACTACGAAGAAGGTCCATCCAGACCAAGGACGGGAACTCATCGGAATGACAGAGGTGTTCCCCCTATTATCTGCTCACAATTTTTGTGTGTCACCTATAGAGATAGTCTACGCCCTGGAAAAACTCGGACCAAAAGTGAAGTGGCCGCCAAAGATGAGATCAGACCCTAATAGCAGAAAGTCTGACGCCTTCTTTGAGTTCCACCAAGAATGAGGGCACAAGACGGAAGACTGCATCACCCTATGGCAGGAAGTCGTGAATATTCTACGAAAAAGACATCTTAAAGAGCTGCTAAGCGATAAGGGAAAAAACAATTTCGCTAAAGGACGCGAACATTAAGGGCTACCCAAACCACCCTCACCAGCTCGTACCATCAACATGATCATCGGAGACGATGCCTCTATCAACAGGGTGAAGTTCACCACTACCCAAAATCCCAAGCAATCCATCACCCGCGAACGATACGACGAAGTCGAAGAAAGTATCATCTTCGACAAGTCAGATTCCGACGGTTTGATCTTTCCTCATCATGACGCCCTCGTTACTACTCTACAATTTTTTATACTGATGTTAAATGTATTATGATAGATGATGAAAGGGGCACGTGCATTATTCATCCCCGAGTACTTACCCAAATGAAACTCGAGATAAGTTAGTGTCGCGTTGTATCATGCTAACTGGTTTTAACAATGCAGTTGAACAGACATCTGGGGAAATTACTCTCCCCATTTTGGCCAGCGGTGTGAATCTAGAAACGACATTGCACATCATGGACCAAGACACCGCGTACAACGCCATAGTAGGAAGACCGTGGATACACCGCATGAAGGCCATCCCCTCCAACTTATACCAAGTAATCAAATTTCCAACTCCATGAGGAATATTTAGCATACAAGGAGAGTAACGTACATCTCGAGAATGCTACCACATTGTTTTAGATAGCACGACCTCCCAAGAAAGAAAGGATAAAGAAAAGAGGCATAGAAATCAACAGGGTCGAGGTCGGGGCATGACGAGATCGAGGAAGGCATCAAAGAACCCGATATAGCCGAAGTCGCAGGGTCAACCATAGAAGACCTCGAGCCCGTTTAATTAGAACCCAACAACCATAGCAAGAAGGCCTATATCGGTTGTAAACTTCAGGACCCAGGTAAATTCAATCAATTCATAAAAGCTAATGCAGGTTTATTTGCTTTTAGTTATGCAGATATGTCGGGCATCCCAAAGGAGATCACCACGCACAAATTAAACATCGACCCCTTTCACCCCCAATGAGGCAGGTCAGGTGTAAATTCAACTCCGCACAATCAATGGCGCAGTACGCGAGGAAGTGGAAAAACTATTAGAAAATGGTTCCATCAGGGAATCAAAGTACCCCAAGTAGGTCGCCAATGTGGTAATGGTTAAAAAAAAGAATGGGAAATGGCGGATGAGCGTAGACTTCACAGACTTGAACAAAGCATGACCAAAGGATTCGCTCTCGCTGCCTCACATCGACCAACTCATTAAGGCAATGGCCAGACATAAGCTGCTAAGTTTCTTGGACGCTTACTCAGGATATAATCAGATCCTCATGGAATACGAAGATCAGTAAAAACACTACGGTCATCACCCACCAAGAAATGTACTACTATAAATCTATGCCCTTCGGACTAAAGAACGAGGGGGCAACCTATCAAAGGTTGGTGACGAGGATGTTCAAGGATCAGCTCAGTTAGACAATTGAAGTATATATAGATTACATGATGGTCAAGTCAAAAAGGGGAGAAGATCACATCGATCATTTGAAAGAAACTTTCGACATACTCAAACGGTACGAAATGAAACTGAACACGGAGAATTATGCGTTCAGCGTAGCCTCAGGAAAAATTCTAGGTTTCCTCATATCACAACGAGGGATCGAGTCTAACCCTGGCTAAATTAAATCCATTGAGGGGATACCCGAGTTCTTGACCACGAAAAAATAGGTCCAAAGGTTTACTGGCCGTATCGCCTCCCTATCAAGTTCATCTCGCGGTCGTCAGATAGGTGCATTAATTATTTGGCATACTCAAGAAAGATAATGGCCTCTAATGGACTTCAAAGTGCGTTCAGGCTCTGAGGGAACTAAAGGTATGTTTGTCGTCGCTGCCCTTGCTTTCAAAACCAGAGCCGAGGGAGCATCTCCTCATTTATCTAGCTGTATCTGAGGTAGCTAATTATGCCAAACTATGCCTTACAAAAAGGACTAAGCGTTCATTACAAATATAATCCGATTTACAAGTCCGGAGTCGAATCCCACATAGAACTAAGGCTTAGCTACAACTGTTCAATATCACCAAGAAGACAAGCTTGAACAATTCCTAACTTATAGATATTAAGATTCTTGTGTTTAACTAAATAACTAACAAACTAATCAAAATAATGAACTAACACTAAAGATACTACACGTTGGAGAAAAGATTAAGGAGGTCTAGAGTTACGATTTTCCCAATTGTCGGAATCCTTCCCGCAATGTCTTCTATAATTTTGCCTTAGTATTCTCTACCGATCATAAGCGCTCTACGTGTTGTAATTCTCTCCCGAGTAATTATGATAATTTACTAGGCATACTCTCCCGAGTTACGCTAGCTGACTTTAATTACAGCTCACTTAGATCGCACCCAAGGTTTCGTTATCCCTAATCCCACCTTTATACCCTTGTTATTGATTCCTCACATACGTTGGGAGTGATGTTATTCAAGAACTACCTAAATATGCACTCTCTCCCGAGTAATACATACTAAATAGGCACAGCTAATTAAGGGCCCTTCAATCAACCACAAGAATAATATAGTTGAACAAATAGAGAAAATACTACGGCTCAATTATATAAAAACATAACAAGAATTTATCCTTCAAAAGGTTCCATCAAAACGCTAGATAACAAATTAGCTATTCATAATAGTATGTAAAACTACAATACTAAAAGTCATAACCAACAATGAAAAATAGGAAGAGGAAGGAAAAACTCGTAGAAGAATTCCCCGCCTTGCTCCTATTGTGTCTCTGCCTCCTTAGGTTGAATCTGTGTCAAACATTGGTCTCCTCTCCTCAAAATAACATTTTTCCATGTATATATACCAAGTATGGTCAGGCCCAAATAATTATACCTTCTCCTATGTGAAAAAGGACAAGTTTCCAGGCCTGGACGTCTGCAGCTGCGGTCCGGGCACGGTACGGGCGCGGTACTTTCCCAGTGTACTGCCTCAGTCTGCGTCAGGTCCGCGATCGCAGTTTAGACCGCATTTTTCACCCTGTTTTGTTTGGAATTTGGAAAAACGTAAAACATGAAAGTTGTTTGAGTTAGATTTCTAACCATATATTGTGGAGCCCAAATGGAGTTCTGAGAGAAAAAGTTATGTGCATTTTACTAAACAGTACGCAATATGCCTACCCGATTCTTCATTTTATTGCTCTATCATCCGTTGATCCCCGAATACGATCCCGACTTAATTCCTTGGGCTTTTACTCAGACTTCAAAGCTCCAAATCACTTGAATTCATTCCATAACATCTATATAGCTCGGAATCACTCCTACAAGGCATAAAACATACAATTAGTGAAAAACCCTAGCGATTAAAGCGCAAACTCAGCTAAAGTGCAGTAAATTAGAGTGTAATAATCGACTAAAATACGTAATTATAGCCTATCATCAGTAGATGTGAGCGCAATCCTAATTTGAGAAAACAAAGGTATGCAATCTCCAATATATTACATTAGCAAAACACCAGTCGATGCTGAGACGAGGTACGCGCACCTCGAGAAACTGGCTTTGGCCTTAGTCGTAGCTTTACGAAAGCTTAGACCGTATTTCCGATGCCACCCCATCTCAGTCGTCACAACTTTTTCCCTAAGAAGCATTTTACATAAGCTCGAGCTATCGGGAAGGCTGGCCAAATGTTCCATCGATCTCAACGATCAAGACATCACGTACCAGTCGCGAACGATAATAAAGTCACAAGTGCTCGCTGACTTCGTTGCCGACTTCAACGCAAAAATAATGCCTGAAGTAAAAAAGGAAGCCCTCAAAACTTCCCCCCAAACACAAGACCTCTGGGTCTTATACACCGACGGCGCATCTAATGCGTTGGGGTCCATACTAGGACTCGTACTCGAAGTCCCAATAGGAGAAGTAATTTGCCAGTCCATAAGGTGCCCGGACATGACTAATAACGAGGCCGAGTATGAGGCCGTTATTACAGCTTTTAGACTAGCCCTCAAGTATATGACAAAACGGTTAAAACTACGCTGTGATTTCCAACTCGTAGTCAACCAAGTCACAAGGACTTTCCAAATCAAGGAACAAAGATTGCAAAAATACCAGACCAAAATTTGCAAGCTGCTACCCCAGTTTGACGAATGTCAGCTCGACCAAATTGCATGAGCACAGAACGTCGAGGCAGATAGACTCGCTACGCTATCCGCAGCCACCAAAAGCATCATGATGGGAGACAAAAATGTGGTCCATCTCCTTAACTTATCACTAGACTAGGTTGAGGTAAGAACCACTAACTTAACTTAGGACTGGTACAATCGTATTATCACATACTTGCAGAAGGACACACTCCTAGGTGATAAAAGAATCCAGGAAACTAAGAATGCAAGCATCTAGATACAATATACTCCACAATGACCTATACAAGAGAACCTACGACGACCCTTTAGAGAAGTGCCTTGGCCCGAACCAGACCAGAGAGTTCATGAAGAAATCCACGAAGGCCATTGCAGGGCTCATTCCGGCAGCTGAGCACTGGTTAGATGCCGCATACAGGCGGGATATTATTGGCCCACCATGAAAAAGGAGGCTACAGACTTCGTGAAAAGATGCAAGCAATTCCAAAAGTATGCCCCAGTGATTCACCAAGTGGGTGAACATCTCCACTCGATCACCTTATCTTGGCCGTTCATCAAATGGGGAATGGACATCGTAGGCCCCCTCCCAGCAGGGCGAGGTAATGTACGATTGCTTTTAGTTTTATCTGACTATTTTCTAAGTGGGTGAAAGCAGGAACAATCTCCCAAATATGGGAACAGGAAGTAATCACTTTTATATGGAGAAATATCATATGTTGGTTCGGCCTTCCCAATGAAATTAGCTGCAACAACGGACCCCAATTCATGGGATATAAAATTGCCGAATTTTTTGATAAATGGCAAAGCAAAAGAATACTCTCAACCCCGTACCACCCCGCAGGCAACAAGCAAGCAGAGTCCTCCAACAAATCGATACTATACATCATGAAGAAGAAGCTTGAGGACGACAAGGGACTATGGCCAGAAGTACTACCAGAAGTATTGTGGGCATACCAAACAACTCTGAAAATGAGCACAGGATAGACGCCCTATTCTTTGGTCTACGGGACCGAGGCGATCATACCAGTCGAGGTCAGAGAGCCCGGTCTAAGGTACTCATACGAGAGCGGCACAAGCAACAATGAGGGCAGAAGGCAGGAACTCGACGAAGTTGGCGAATGAAGAGATATGACCCATATAAGAATGATCGCCCAAAAATAGCAAGCAAAATGCTATTATAACAAGAAAGCAAAGGTTAGGCCGCTCAAAGTCGAGGACTACGTGAAACCCAAGCGAGCAAAGATCCAAGGGAATGCAAGCTGAGAACAAATTGGGATGGTCCGGTCAAAACCACAGCAACACCAAATAAATGATCATTTCAACTAGAAACAATGGAAGAAAAGCTACTACCGAACAACTAGAATATCATCCACCTCAAATACTTCTACTTCTAAGAGAAAAAGTGTCCTCCAAGTCGTTCTTTTTTTTTTCCCTCGCTTGAGTTTGTTCCCAGCTGGGTTTTCTCAAGGAGGTTTTTAATGAGGCGACGAAGAGAACACTCCAAGTTGAAGTACACGAAGGCAAGGCCTGGTTGCTATTTCATTGATTGACCTCTCACTACTCTCCAGATCGACCAATGAAGGGACTAGATAGACCAGGACTGGACTGGAACGCCAGCCAACACCCAAAATCTGTAAATTTCTCCAAGTATGTAACAAATGCAAAAATGTCAAGGCAATAAATTTTACACTTACCATCGCATTTCTCTCAAATTTAGGTTATGTTCGACCTCACTCGAACTAACACCTACCAGCCCTCAGTCACAGCTAAGTTCATATATGTTCAATCGCGCTCGAACAAGAAACAGAAGCAAAAATACACAAGTACAGAAAATAAACCACAGAAAAGGAAACAGATGCAGAAAAAAACCTTGGCATTCCATTTCACACTTGAACCTTTTTTTACAAAGGCTCGTGAAGATGCCGACAAAAGTACACAAGCTTACAATAAAAATAAAAATAAAAGAAGAAGAAGAAGAAGAGAAAAACTACTGGCCGTCGCCATCAGGACCTTCTACACCTCCACCACCCTGATTGTCGATGCCTAGGCTATCTCGATCCATTTCTTCGTCATCACCTTCGCCCTCAGGGTGTGCAACATCATACCAGGTGTTCTCTTCAAGTTGTTCCACGTCCCCATCCCCATCATTATCACCAGTCTCAGGCGTGGCGGGATCATATTCACAAGCAACCCAAGCCTTGTGAGCACGTGATTTTTGCCCTAAGTAAATTATTCCAAAAGTTCAAATAAAATGATTTTACAATTTTTAGGAATTTTATTGCATTTTTTTATTAATTGGTTGCATAATAACTCATGTTAAAAATATAAAAAAATAGGTATTAATTCATTTTAATAATTTAAAGAAAATCACAAAAATAGTTCATTTTAGCATTTTTATTGCTTTAATTAGAAATTACTACAAAATAGTTATTAAATAATTTTTAGACTTTAATTAGTATAATTGTTAGTTTAATCTCAATTTTATAAAATCAAGAAAATACAAAATATATATATGATATATTACAATTTTTTTAAAAAAATGAATACAAAAATACAAGTGAAAATAATGGAAAGAAATATAAAAAAATAAGAATACAATACAATAATTTTGGGCCAAAACACCCCTAAGCCCAAAAACAAATCCCAAACCCACGCCCCAATCCAAACACTACCCGACCCAACTCATTACTTTGTTAATATCGGAAATCCTTTACCATAAGATAATAGAGACATGAAAATATCGTGTCTCTATCATTCCCTCTACTGAGCAAAGAGCCTCAAGGCTATTCAAGGCAACGAAGACGGAAGAATTGAAGAAGATTCCGGAAGGTTAGATAGGAGATTTGAAAAGTAAAATCGAAGAGAAAATTCAGAGAAAGTTAGGGTTGAGTGTTATGAGATTTGAGCGAATTTTCCTTCTGATTCTAGCTGAAACTTGTGTAATAATATTTGGATTTCGAAGATTATAATTTATTTGGATTCTGGAACTCGAAGTGAATCTCTTGCTGATATTTTAGCTTCTACAGGTTCCTTTCATTCCCTGTGTGTGATTTTATTGAATTGAATCCTTCTCTACTGCTGATATTTTGTTTCAATTCATGTTTGGATGTAAATGTTGTTTGAATTTGTTCTTGTGTGGTTCTATCGGATGATTCTTCTCAGCGTTTGATTACTTTTGTTCGCTCAGTTCATATAATACCTATATCGATTTGTTCAGCTGAGTTGATTGCTCTGTTCTGTCATTTTGTTCGATTTTTGATTTAGATTATTATTTTGATTTTATCTCAGTTCATCGATATTAAGGAAAACACTTCAGTTGGTTTTTAACTTCAATTTTGAATTCAAACATGAATTACATGAGAGCTATTCCTATAGCTCTGTTTATTTTTAAAAAAATAGAAGTTGAGTTGAAACAGATCATTAGAGAGTTGTTGTTAAGTTTCGATCCGAGATTGTGGTCGATTTGTCGATTCTTCTCTGAATGGTTGATATCATAGTTTGCTCGTCTTTGTTAACCTCTGTTTAATGTGTGAACCAGTTGGCCTTCTTGTTTCATGCTAAAGTGAATTTTAATCTTCACATTTTAAGAATGATGCATCTATTGCATTCATGAGCATGCTCTTTAGAATAGTTTTGTTTATCTTCAAAAGTTTGTACTTAAAATAGGTTGGGTAATGGTCAAGTTTGATCTTAAAAAAAACATGTGCTATGTTCATTGTTGTTAAATATTGGTCCAAGGTGGCAACTAGACTGTTTCCCTGATTATTTATGCGCACATTGGCTCTATTTTCCTTCTCTTATTGAAACTTACCAGCCTTTTCATCACTACAAGATTTCTGCTTCTCCGAGCTGTTAAAAGGCTAGTTAGAGCATCAATTTCAATTGATAGCAGGCAATATTTGGACTGTTAGTATTGACAGAAATCTGTTTTGTGTAGTTTTTGCTGAAAATTTGCCTGTTTTGCACTGTGCAAGAAGTATTCTGAAATTTGTCTTGTTTAAGAGGTGTTTAAGAGTCATTCCAGGCTGTTGATGGTTAGTAAATGCAGTATTATGACTGATGGTCCTCGTTGGTTGGATTGTTAGTCGACTGAGTATGAATGGCTTGTGTGTTTGTGAAATTTTCATGCTTGTCTGTGTACGGGTCGCAAATCAGTCGAGTTTGTTAGTTTTGTTTGTGCACTAATACTGAAAATGCACAGACTATCTTAGCACATGTTTTCTAATTCGTTTTCATCTCTGAATGAGATCAGGTCATCACAACTCTCAAGCATTTTTTTTTAGTTAATTGAAAAAACTTGGTAGTGCCCTGCTTCTCAGCAGATTTTGTGCAAATTTTATAACAGAGGCTGGATATTCGGATGTCTTTCGTGCTTAATTTTCTTTTTATGCAAACCTATAATCTTTGAAATTCATTTGAATCAAGTAAGGTGATCGGATTTGGCTTTTTAACCTTTACATAGTTGTTTCAATGTCGTGGTTTGTGGTCCAATATTGCTTTCAATGGTAATTCCTGCTTTGCCCGAGTTTCTTTCATATCAGTTATGCATGAACTACTCATGAACAGTTTCCTTTTATTGATTCAACATGCTGATAGGATCCTTTATTCATCCTATGTTTCAATGGTTAAAAGAGATCGGAATAGGTCTAGAAGTGATGTTTGTCAAGGCAGAAAGAAGTGCTCAAATGGTGGTTGTTGATTTATTGGCTTCAAACTCGATCCATAGGATTCAAAAACAATCCGAAATCTGTTTTGTTAAAATAATTTTCCGGGCAGAATACTATTGAAAATAAGGGAGGTATTTTGTTGAATGATGTGGATACAAAGGCCTAATTAGTTATCTTTACCTGAACATGAGTAGGATGAAATTGGAAGGCCAAACTATTCTTTTCTGCTTGTTTTAAATGTCATACGGAACAATCTTTGTTTTTCCATTGAGAGTGAATATCAAATTTTTAGCTTCGTTAGTGTCCTTCAGCTCTGTCCGTTTCATGCGTTTCTTTCTATGTTTTTTTTTTACCAGATCTGTTTGTTAATGTGTGCATGTTATATTGTGTTTTGGAGGAAATTCATTTGCATTCATTTGAATTATTATGCTGGATGTGTTAGATCATATAAAAAGGGCAAACAGACTGGTCTATATGCCCATTGGGCCTTCTGATCAGTTGGGCTTCTCACGCAGCTCATTTTTTTGATTTCTTTATTGTTTTATTAATTCTCAAAGCTGGTCTGTCACCCATTTCAGAATTCAAATCAGGACAGGCCTTATTTAGTTAATTGGATTTTGGGTCTATACTTGAGAGTACCACATTTGATGGGTTGTAATTACGGCCATTGTATTAATATTCGTAGCAAGCCTTTAGGGCCGTTTAAAAAACACAATTGTGGTTGCGTATACGTTCGCGCAATTTCTATCATGTCTTTTTTAAGTAATAAATACGCATTTGGGCCTTTGAGTTAGGTGGCACACTTGAGCTAAGAGGTGTTACCTTTTGTTCAAATGTGGACTTGAACTTGAAGCCCAAATTCCTTGTTCACTTTAAATAAAAAA